>OMNN01000280.1:0-21609 GCA_900302755.1 Chromis chromis | reverse complement strand
TCGGGATCTTAAATATTCACACAAACACTTCTCTGGGTTTTGATGGCCATTAGAGCATGAATGGCCCTACAAATTATCGTGATAATTCAGTGAAATGCGCAAACGGCATGAATAAATATGCAATATGAATACATGTGCATAGATGCATATGCAGACAAGTGCGTACCCACACACACACACACTAATGCTTCCGGGTGCCCCAAAACACCGTTTTGACTTTTGCTGCCAAGGGCTTGTCTATTAAAGTGTGTTGGTGTTTTTAAATCTGTGGTCTCTGAGATTTTACGCCTTGAGGGAATGAATAACTGGATCACATGAAGTCTGTGGATATGAGGGGGTTTATGGCTTACTTATTGTTCCAAATGGAAATTTTAACATTGCTTGCTGGTGCAAAGAACAGTAAAATCTTCCTGCCAGGACAAACCAAGCTTGCATGAGTCAGCCGCATGATTTGCGTCTTATACCTAGCCATGTTGGGCAGATAGTAGAGAAACCATTATGTGAGTCAGATACTAACATGCAGTTGAAGTCCCCCTTGCCAAC
The DNA here is from genome assembly GCA_900302755.1 of Chromis chromis. NCBI lineage: Eukaryota > Metazoa > Chordata > Actinopteri > Pomacentridae > Chromis > Chromis chromis. The sequence continues at coordinate 21,066 of OMNN01000280.1, read as the reverse complement.
ACATAAAGATCTAGCGCTGTCGTTTCCACACAAATCAAAACAAATGTCATGCTTCTGCATCTTGCAACACTCAGGCCCAGGTCTAGAAATAGTATGCCAATCCTCAAGAGCTTTTAGCTTTACCCTTCAGTACTCCTGCTCTTATCCTGCAGGAGTCAGTCATCTTCTGCATTAGCAGATTTTCTTCCTAAAATATCCATCCAGACCATATTTATCTCAGCACACGTGAGAAGGATAAAACTTGTGAAAAATTGACGTTTGGTAGAGAAATTGTGATAAGGCAATTGACCTTGCTAATTCAAGAGTGCTTAAGTGGGCGAAGAAATCTTAAGGCTGAGATGAAACCGATGAATCAACTAAACATGTTGGTGGACGGACTAGACACTGATGAAAAGGAGGGTTGGGGTGATGGCATGAGCGAAGGAACCTAATGAGATGCTAAGTTGGCAGGGCGACATCATTGCAGCTGAGGCTCATTACTGTCAGTTGTTTTTTGTCTTTAAAGAGGGTGTGATTTCACCCTCAATGACTTCCCCCCCCTTTTCACTTTTCGTCTTTGTCCATTCTGTCTTCTCGGATTGCGTCTCCTTTAATACTCATTGTGACCTTTTGTATGCCTGTCTGTTTACTTTTGGCAGTCACTTGCCTGCCAACACTTCCTCTCATGACCTGAAAAAGAAAGTATGTGTGATATTTTTAGTGCTGATGATGATGTCTGCATACACTAGAGTTGTCAAATCCTTTTCGACACAAGAATGTAATCGCGTTGTGGATGGGTTGGAGAACAGGAGAGAGGCTGCTTGTAAGCCTCCAAATATGAGAGCGCTATAGAATCCTAACACAGACACAACTGACCCCGACAGGACAAGGTGCCCCTTGCAGAAGAGGGATTTTGGTAAAGCAAATTAAGTCACTAGAGGCAACAATCCCCAAGCTTCCGTTCTCTGTGACCTAAACCTCCCTATTCTGGGACTTATTTTTAGATATACTCACATCCTCTTTATGACAGCTGAGCAGTAATCCTGTCCTGGCAACACGATCATAAGACACTTAGAAAGTAAGGGATGGCTCATACGTGTCATCGACAAAATCCTTGCAGATTCCGATTGACTAATAATTTAAAGACTTTCTGTCATGGCAACAAATTAAGTCCAGCCACTATGTACATCTTTGACATTTTTTGTTCAGTATATGTTTCAGTTAATCCTGGGGGTAATAAAATAATAGATTGTCAAATGAATTTGAAATTGCTGCCCTACAGAAATCTTATGGTTGAGTTGATTGTCTTCAAAACTAATCATTAACCAAAAATTAACCAACAGGTCCTTGTCACCAGCTAGAACAACTAGAACAGTGTTTTCTGATCTGATGCATCTATCGGCAGAATGACGTCATTTAATCAAATATATCTGTTGTCTGGTGTGACAGTGCTTAAGGTTTTGTTAAGTTTAGATGTAAAAACAACATAGTTTAATTAAAGAAAAGATTGTTTACTTTAGGGTTAGGGAAACCTTGTGATTGGGTAAAATGGCTTTATATACTTTGTCAAGGATTGAGGACCTTTGTCGACATGGTTGCAGTAATAAAACACATGGATACGGTTAGTGGGTAATTATGATCATGCTTTAAAATAACAGTTTTGACCGCTACTTGAAAATGAACATATATCTCACATGTTTTTTAATACATTTTTTAAAATCAATCTTTCCGTTCCCTTCAACCTCTTCCTAGACTTTACTGCTGTCTTTTGCTAAATTGTTAATTGTGCATGAACATATTTTAACTGCTGCTTTTGTTTCTACTAGGACAGTCTCCATTTGACTAGAGTGCAAAAGCACATCTTTTTTAACAGTCCAAAATCCATTTAGTTTAACTTATGTAAGAAAAAATTGTAGAAAATTAATTTGGAAACAAGACCCAGGAAATATGTGGCATTCTTGTTAAAAGAATTGCTTTAATAGTTAATTGATTACCATATACAATATTAGTTTTATGTAGATTGACTACTCTACTAATCGACCAATATTTTGGGATGTATGAGATTCCATTTGAATGTGAGGATCCTTCGTCTTGTACATCAGTACAAAAATACAAATGTGAAGCTTCCGCTGTGTGACTCAGTTGAATGGTTATGGCTTATTGGCTTCATGACATCTCTAAGACGGCAAATGAAGGGACCCAGCTGGCCTTTTACTGACAGATGAGAGTGAAGAAAAAGCTCTGATTTCCGTTGTTTATTGAGACTCTCTATTGGCATAAAAGCTCTTGTGCTGTATTAGCTTGTAGGGCAAAGCATCAGTGGAACTTGACCCACTCTTCTTTCTCAAATAAAGTGGAGAGAGAGAGAGAGAGGATGTGGTGGTGACTACTGATGGAGAGGTTTTATGACATGCACAGATTATCCAGGAAGGAAGTCTTTAGGAGAGAAGTGGAGGGTTGCTTTAGTTCGGTATGAGAAGAGACTCATCCACAGTTTTTGCCATTTTGTGTCTACACAAAACTCAAGAAAAAGAAATAACCTCTTCTTGGTCAACAGCTGCACATGGACGTTTGAATTTGCCTTGTACATTGATTTGTTGTTGTGAACCTCTGCTATTAAATTTATTTTTGAGATGTGATTGCACACATTTTCTGCATTTCAGCCCCATTTGTAGCATATTAGTCTTTATGGGGAGGACAAAGTGACTGTATTATACTGTGAGATTTTATAAATTTTAGATTTATTCCACTGTAGCTGTCCCTTTTAAAATATAATGTGTGTGAAACCACTGTGGACACTGTTGCATTTCAATGAGCAGGTGTTTTTGCAGTATTAAATATTTATGACGTTTGCATTACTGTGATGCAAAATAGACATATCTGCCTGCTATTTTATCCATTAACAATTTTCAGTTATATATTAGTATTGTGATATAAACTGTCATGTACACATACAGTATACACTAAACTATATCTCTATCTCTATCACCACTCATTTCTTAGACTTGCTGATTGTCAACAAAAATATGTGCATAAGCATTGTTATATTGTGTCTCACCATGTCCTATGGCGGGGGAAGCTGTCCATGTCAAGGATTTCTTTAACAGACATCAGATCAGCGGGGATGATGGGGTAAAAATTAGAGTAGGAGGCTTCCTCATCACTGTGACATCCAGAGCATGTTGGGGAGAAAAAAAATACAACAGCCTGATTAACACATATCTTGCATATCATCAAATGACACAGGTGAAAGATTACAAAATAGATATCTTCCCTTGTCATCCTTCACAGTTATTTACTCTGTTTGTAGAAGGATTGAGTGTTCATATTAGCACGCCTATTCATTTTGTCATGGATTATGGCACATTATCCAATCTCTAGTTCATCAGACCATTATTCTAATCTGCCACTAGAAAGCAGCACTGGCTCTTCTATTTTCTGTGTGAACAGCAGAGGAGGGCATACATCAGAGGGAGGTCCGGTTATTGTAGGCAAACGTAATGTACAAGAGGTTTCATTTATTCAAGCACTCCAGGGCAACTCTTATCTCAATGGAGAAAACAGCTGTAATGTATATTTTTTTATTCTCTTCCTGTTGTGAAGAACTAGCAAGGTAAACAGTGGCAAACCAAACGGCAAACATAAACAGCAAAGAAATGGGAAAAGAAAGAGACCCTCTTTGAAATACAACATCAGTATTGTTTGTCACACTAATACCCCCTGTCAGTCTACAGCTCAGGGGTAAGCCCAAATGTGGTAAAGCAGACTTGTCACCGCTTAGGATAAACCCAGTGTTGTCTAAAATATTACAATGGAATTTGCTGACTCAGATTCAGCTCCTATTCAAATAAAACATACACTTTCTGTTTTGTGACTCTATTCAGCTCCCATTGCTCGACAAGGAGATTCGAGTAAAAAAAATCAGATATGAGTTACAATGGCAGTGCTGAAACGGTAGACTTCTCAGGTTGTTTTCTATGAGGTGTGCATTGTGCTATGTTTTTGCACTCTTTGCTGAACTGTAACCTTGTGTGTTATCTGATCAATCAACTAGTTGCATCCCATGTGAGGTGTGAAAAGCCCAATCTAGCTACTCAAGCAGTGCAGCATATGACCGATTTTTACTCAAGTGTGAGATATGTCCTAATGATAATCAGCTGCTCTTGCTCTGTCAGTGTTCCCCTTTTCCTCAGTGATATACCGACACACATGCTATTGTCTTTAGGGAGCTTATATAATCAAAAGGAATAGGGTTTGCTGATGTGAGCTCACACAAATGGTAACATGGTGGTGTTAATGAGCCAAAGGGTTGTGGATTTGTTCAGTAGATTGTTTATGGTACACTGGCAAATCGTTGTGGCATTATAGCATCCAGTAATCAACAACTTTACATATTTATATAGTGTTTGTGTCATTGGTGGTTGAGCTGTTAGTGTGTTCCAGACCAAATAAGCTGGAACACAAAATGAACATGTTGAACCAAATGTAAACTGCAGGCAACAGACAGGCAGTGATTGCTAATCAGAAACACTGCCAATTACTGTCTCTTCCTTGAGAGACTACATTATCTCTTCATCATGGCTCACATGACTTGCGCAATCATGCAGTCACACATACATAGACAATAGACCATCTCTTGAGTCTGCACTGCTGCATGTACCCTCCATGTAAAACACCAACAACAAACTGAGCTGACCTTTTCAATGTGCACCCCCATAAGCACTAGAGAGACATTTGTTAGCAACAAGGTCACTTGTGGCAATGCAGTTGAAAGGCTTATTTGTAACAGGAGAAGCGTACATTTTAGCTCTCCGCTTCCCCACAGATGAGTGTTTCGCTTTTAAGAAAACTAATTACAACTACACTGAGAGGGTATTTTAAGTTTGAATGCTTTTCTTGTTTTTCTTGTGTAATTAGATCCATATATAGAGAATGCTTTTGCCTCACGTTCAAGTAAAGTACAGTACAGTACAACACAGCTTCATTGAACTAAATATTAAAAAACTTGACGCTCGTGTGCCAGAACTGTATATTTACCCAGGTGTGTATTACACAACCGCCAACTACCGTTGCTGCTAACATCTAGCCTCAGGCATTACTTTCAACAAGCCATCTTACAAATGGCAATGCAAATTGGCATGACTTCTCTTTTTCTTTTGTTTGTAAGCTGGGAAATTTCCCCATTTCACGGTGCTCAGAGGACAACTTCTGCTTTTGCTGTCTTATTTTTCTCTTTTCCTTTGTTTAGGTTCCCTTTGAGTGTGCGCTGTGAGACTTGGACCGTTGAATAATGTAGTGCAGGGGCTCAAGTACAGTCCACAGATATATACACACAGGGACACAAACACTCAGGCCATGCATATAAACAGGAACATGTACACACATGTTCATTCACAAGCCATAGATGTTCATGCTCATGCTCCTACTATGTGCGGGAGAATGGAGGTAGTGCATTTGCGTGTTTATAAACAACAGGCTTCCTCAAAATATTAACTTGGTGTAACTAGCAGGAGGAAATAAAAAAAGAGGAAAAGCTGAGTGGTCTGTTCTCATTGTTGTATGCATGGCAACAAAAATTAGCACTATACATTGGAGCTGCTGCACAGACATGAAAAACAGAACTGCTCTCTTCTTTAGAGGTGTTTGCTAAAGGAGTCCAGAGGCCACTCAGTTCAATCTAACATTAAGATAAATTTGAGTGTACTCCCAGTGATGATGTTCTAAGTATAAATTTCACAACGCACCTGCTCTCATGCTTCTTTTTTAACAAAGAGAGACATAACCTCAAAGTTCACCTGTACTAAGCTTCATAGAATAATTGCTTATTTTCATGATCCCTAAGGAGAAAAATGGGTCCAATTCACTTAATTCTGCAATGGAGATTGTAGACCCACAGGTTAGACTAATTTAATAACTCACTACAGCAGGGGGGTAGGTTGTGAAAATGAAGGCAAATTCGGCTTGAGACTATTACAGCAGGCCGGGAGTGATTTCTTTTGGATCTCACTGGAATCATCTGGGATTACTGTGTGCCTGCTGTGTGATGATATTCCCTATCTTATCCCTCAGTGCAAGTGGACAGGCCTACTGTATGTGACAGTGTGTGTGCAGGTCATGAAGCTCTTCTTACGACTTATGGAATCATTTTAAACCATCAAAAATGAAAAGTGTGTGCTTCCATCTATTTGCTTTTTTAATGCATATTTTCAGTGGGGGGAAAATATATACCTGTATGTACTGCAAAGAACCTAAGTTTGTGTAATGAGAAAATCAAACATTGAAAAAAGGTAGAAATGGAATTAATCATGACTTACATGAAGCATGGAACATAATTGCCTACTGAAACTTTGGTTTCACCAAAGAGATAAAACACTGCGGCAGATGAAAACATCATATTTGTGTATATCTAACGATGTGAGATTGTCAGATTACTAGATTCAATATTACATGTTGTTTCTGTTTGTTACAGATTTGATTGGTGCTCCGTTGAGTCCTAAAATTCACGTAATAGTTGTGGATGGAAATATGCAATAATATACATTTTCTTTACCAGTTTGCGGTAAAAAAAATCCAATTTTAGAATTGGAAACATGACTTATGTATTTTAAACAGTCTCACCTTAAGGTTCTTTTTGTAATAGTGACTGCATGATGATTAGCAGTTTTTATGGAATTGTAGACCACTTTAAGGATTTCTTTTTTATGTTGAATTTTAAAGTCCGCAAGCGCACTCTTGACCTTGAGATTGTTTGGTCTGTTTCAGTTTGACCACGGCATCATATCTCTGTCCTCACTCTAGGGAAAAAGTGGAGCCAGTTCATGTGTCATGCTGACATTAGTAAGCTAATGCTGCTGCCTGTTCCTAATTATAATCTGGCTGTTCATTGTTTTATAGGTTATTTTGAGATCTGCTGTGGCTTAAAATGTTTTCAGTAGTCAAGTCTCATTTGCTGCTGCTGTTCATGGTTGTCTAGCAAGCCACTGGTTGACTAGATCCCTTGGCATTTCACACTTACAAAAAGCTAATAACACTAATAACCACAAAGTAGCTGAACTGAGTCATTTTACACTCATGTATCTTCCTTTACTGGGTAGCTGCACTTGTCAATGTATACATACTATACGTTCAAGAGCATGTTTATCATCAGCCCCCAAAAACTCCTATAGTACAATGTCAGTGAGTTTTAAAGGGAAATACCTAACATTTTTCCCTATTTTAGCCATGTCTTCAAGCTTTATGTGGTATGTGATTAACTGTGTCCTTCGTCATGAAGCTATGTAGTGAATCAGGACGTGTACATTAATCCCCAACTACAGGTACCTTAATACCAGACACAGACTTCTCTGTGGTGGAGTGGGTCTCAGAGACATGTGTTTATGAATACTCTATGTGAATGTGTTGTGCTAGCAGCTACCACCATTGGCCCACAGGGTATAGTTGAGTGGATGTAATGTCTCATTGTGCTCAGAATAACCAGGCTGCCATATGCTTCTCTTCGATAAATACTTAATGTCATTTGTCAGCTGAAAAAACAAATCAGTGGTAATTGATCAGGACAGCTTTGCACACGTTACACAGCATAATACAAATCAAGCTTACCTAAATTTGTTGCACTGCACAGGCTGATGCATTTAAATGCTCTCTGCTATTAGTAAATCCTAGTCTTAACAAGTATTTGAATCTATTAATTATACAGTATATCATAATTTTTTTTAAGCAAATGAGAAAATCTGCCTTTGGCGTGAGATAATTTCACCTGGTTCAAATATGAATCAATTCGTTTCATGAAGTTTTGTTTCATAAATTTTAAAGCCTCAAGTGCTACTTTTCTGATAAAAGTGCAGTGAATTTGCCTTATTTGGTCTCAATTTCAAGATACTAATTTCTGGAAATGCCTGAAACAAGAGAAACTATATATAAAACTGAATTATCTCAACTCATTGGCAGAGATTTCCTCTTGTTTTAATTAAATTCTGGGTTAAAGGCTGAATATGAGACTTTATGACCTGTCAAGATGAACATAATGTTTTTTAGTGTTGTAATATTATAGTTGGAATCTCTCAAGCTATTATTGGATAAGACTGATTATACAGCGTCTCTATAGCCAGAAAACACAGGTGAGAGGAGTGTGCGCAGTTTAGATTTCCACACCAAGAAAAGTACTGTAGGGTAGACGTGGTAAAACTAAATGAGCCAATGTCTTGTCCTCCCTCAGCAAACACATTTCATATGTTATTTATGGCTGCACTTGATTACAGATGACAATAAATTCCCCCACAATTTGAAGCTCACGCATTTCAGTTTGTGGTTTTTATGAAAGTGATGCTGGTATATAAATGAAAAGGCTAGTGATATACAATATTTTTCTTGTTGTCAGCAGATCGTATTGAAAGACCAAAACCCTACCATGTCTGTAGTACTCAGCCCTAGGGCCATTTTTTTTCTACTGAAGATTTAAATCTTCACATATATTTGTGTGTGTATATACAGTATATAAAAAGGCAAGGCAATTTGCTGAAACAGCTGGACACTGTGTTTTTTAGTAAATGTTACCCAAGCAGGAGTAAACAGTGCATTCGTTAGAGGCTAGCAGCACAGTTGGAGCAGTAGAAAGTGTTTACAATATCAGAATAGTGTATGTGGAATTGACTTGAGATAAACCTCAGTGCCATATTTATCATAATGACGGAATATGTCACCCAGTGCAACAGTGTGGCTTGTTGTCTTGATATTATTAATGGGTTTTTGGCTCAATGGAATAAAGTGTATCTGGCTAGGATAAGTTCATTTGGGGTTTTGTTCTTTTTATTAGCTTTGTAAATGAAAAGAGCAATACAGAATGTCACTAAATTTTAAATAAATTGTGAAATACATCTGCACTTTTTATTAGTCTGGGCATATCTCTGACTCATATTGTTGGTTTTGTACAGTTTATTTTTTTTTAACCATTTTTGTACATATTTTATACTTATAAGTGCTGTACATATTTTTCTTGTGACACTTATTATACTTACTTAGTATATGTTCTTTGCTTGCACTATCCACTTTGCTACTGTAACAATGTAAATTTCCCCGTTGTGGGACGAATACAGGATTATCTTAATTTAAATTCAGCATGCATTTTCATAAAGAATAAAGAACAACATTGCTATTCCTCTCCTACTGTATGTCAGTAAACTGTTTGCACCTGGAAGTGAAGGTCTTCTTCTTGATCTGGGAGGACAGTTGCATGCTGTGAGACATCTGGGACGACTGCTCCTCTCGCTCTCGCTGCATCACCATCCTGGTTTCCATGGCAACCGGCTAACCGGCACCTGTGGGGGGAGGGGAAGCTAGGAGTGAATATGCAGAGGTGTGTAGGAGGCAGTGTGATACAGAGTCAATGGGAGTCAGTCAGACAGTAAAGACGCTGTAGCCTCAGCCAGGAGGATGGCAGCATTAGCAGTCAGACACTCACATCTTCAGCCACTCTGAGCTGTGTGTTTCACAGTAGAAACAACTATTTGTATTGTGCTTTGTTTTCAAAAGACAATGTACAGTTACAGTTTTTGTTCTTTGCTAAGTTAAGGTGGCAAGGTAATGACTGTTCTATATCATCATAGTGCAGAATTATAAATCCATCAGCAGCCTCATCCCTGGTGAATTATAACTGAGCCAAAGTATAAAGTGTTCCCAAAATAGGAATCCAACTGCTTAAAAGAACATCACTCCTCTTATATAGTGTGGAAAATGTCTTAGGACTAGCAACCAAAGTGTATGTGAAGACAGAGCAGGGTGCAGTACATGACATAATGTTTCTGAGTCAGTATTTATCGTAATTACATCCTGGATAAAAAAAAATGAAATGTAAAAATGTGTATCAAACTTAGGTCGGCTGCCATTTTGCAAAGGAGCACCAAATACATCTCACATAAGTGGTTTCGATCCAAAATGTCATTTCTGCACTTTAGAGAGAAAAATTGGTGTCTGAAATCCAATAGTCAACACATTTTAAGCAGATTAAATCCCTAAAATAAATCTAATAAAAACAAAACTTTTAGTGAATACAAATTAAGACTTAAACGGGTTATTTCTTATTCTGCTGATTATCTTCTCGAGTAATCAGTTATTGAGTTGGGCTATATATGAGTGAAATAGAAAACAGAAAATTGTGAACCATGCAGTCCCATTTAACTGGACCCCAACAATGTCGTTGTGTATTGTTTGTTCCAACACTTTAAAACTCAAAGCTATTTACTATCTTAGAAGCAAGTAATGATATTTTAGAAGCTGCAATCAGTAATATTTTGCCATCTTTGACATTTAATTATTGCTGCATATTAATTTTTTTTAATAGCTTCATTTCTCAACATGTAATTGACTTTAATGTCAGCTTCATGCACATAAGGCTTTCGTTTTTCCCAGTCTCTCAACTTTCCACTAGCAGCTAAAGCTACCAGCTTCCTCACTCCCCACAAGCCTCCTCCTTTCTTTACTTATTTTTCTTTATAAAATAATGTATTAATTTTTGGAACATGGTAATGGATAAATGGATTATTGTCAGATTTGCCACTGTTTTAGGTGCTTTTGAACTTCAGAACCAACACCAGATTAGGCCACTCTAAATCTTTAGCTTTCACATTCTGAAAAAAAAATTAAATATGCAACCATTTTGGTGGCAGCCTAGAGCCCTGCTTTTCCCAAAGTGAAATAGTTCAAGTAATACAAACTACTGTGAATGTGATGTTTTTTGTTTTTCATTGTCCAGTGTGGTTTTAGATGTTGGTGTGTTGAAAAAGTATGTTGCAATCCCATGTTAAATGAATCACCCCTTTGTGGACCGCTGAGCCACTAATAATTCATCAGTTGAGGTCCGCCATGCTGCTGCCCACACTCTGCCCATCATTAATCATGTGGCTGCTCTGGGGAAGTGAATGCAGAAAGCGCCCAACAAACAGAATCAGGTCGCGCCTGAGTGATAGCTTCATTCACCCTTTCCCAAAAGCAACCACCTGTGTTCGCACCATAAACAAACATAATGTGTTATTTCTTCTCATCTCTTTCGATTACATTGTGGAAAACCGTGCTGAGTTAGATAACACAACTAATATGCTAGCGGGCCAGCTGATTCCCCTGCTGCTTTTTGTGTTGTGCAAAGGGAGAGGTTTGTTTGAGCACTGTTAATGGCAGGCCGACCTCTGGCACATTAAAATTGATCAATCTCCATGGGAAGGCCTGGATCCTGGGCCCCTGGAGAGAAAGGAGCAAAAGCAAAGTGGTGCTGTTTCTACACACAGTGTAGTTTTTATTCTCTGGAGTGAACTGAGGGCTCAGTTTCCAGGTCTGATACTTAAAAAAACTATCAACAGAGGCAAAAGGGGGCAAATGATTTACTGTTCTACTCAATGAAGGGGAAAGCATTGTCTGAACACAACGGGAGCTTGCGTTATGCCGTCCCCAGAGAGTAATTAAAAGCTACATTCACTGAGGCCATCAAAAGATGAGACCATTAAGAATTTCAACTTGCTGGTGAAACAAGCAAACAGTCTCAAGAGAAACAACAAGAGAAAAGAAGCCTCTGACAATGCAAAGACAGACTAACACTTAACAGCATTACACGAATCTACTGTAAAGTTACAGAGTGCATTTTACCCAGGCTTAGTGTTTTCATGTACTCTAATGTGTCAGTAACCTGTCTTAACTTATGAAAGGCAAAAACCCCTGCATTCTATTTGTAGTGGATCTGGTCAAAGACTGAGTAAACGGATATCCCACTCACGCTTTCTTTAAAGACACAGGTGATGTCCTCTGGGTGTCAGAGATCTGTAGGACGGATATATCCCTTTTCCTTTTTAGTCTGCCTGTCTGTCTCTCTCCTTGAAGATCTTGTACAGTCTTGGCGTCTCACCTCTTTTTAGTACCTCTCACTGTCTGTCTGTGCAGATACCACACTCTCCTCTCTCTATGTCTCTTTTGATGGAGCGAGGAGGGTGACCCTGAACGCAAAGTGTCCTTCAGTGCCAAGTATGTGGACAACACAATGCTCTCTCATTCTTAAGGTAGTAAATATAGACCAATGACACCTCCCCAGTGCACACACACACGCACACACACACAACTTTACACCACACTTGGTGCGAAATGAACACACAGAACCACCACAGGCACACATACACACACCCACCCACAGATTATTGCCATCAGCCCGATCAATTTACAGACATCTCTATGGACAAGCAGCCAAGAGATGATACAATAGCTCCCTGTTCAATGAGACCTGAGCAGCTGAAAGCAACAGCTGGAATGGCCTCAAGAGAACAACTGGCAGTGGTAGAACTACAAACTGCCACTAAAAGAAATATATATTTATTTTAGTCCTCTATTCCACCTGAGTACAAACGCTAGAAAATTCAAGCCTGGGCAATGACAAAGTGGAAAACAGAGGAGGTACAGAGCTGAGGGGAGGCAGGTGAAAGGGAAGAAGAGGGCATTAAAATGGAAAACCAAGGGAGAGAAGCAAGTCAGCTATTAAGTAAACTGTGATTCTAACCATCTGGTTCGTCCTTATTAGAAATCTGATCCTTGACTCAGTTTTTAAAAGACGGGCTAATATTGTTGGAGGTAACACTTGAGACTTCCTACCTAATTCTTTTTCTACCCACACTGAAAAATATCCCAACAACTTTTGAAAGGATTGCCATGAACTCTGACACAGAAATCAACAGTACCCAGATGAAGGATCACAATGACTCTGGTGTTCCTGTGACTCTTCATCTAGTGCTAGAAAGAAATGTTCACATATCCAACGATATATATAAACATCTGCTTGATTGGTTGGCATAACATTCATGACCCAGTAAGAATGAGATGTAATAACTTCAGTGCTTCTGAATTTATTATCTATCACCATCATCAGATGAAAATTTGAATTTGTCTAATAATTTACAACAAAATTCAAAGCATAAGTCTTACCTGTACTTTGTTTTTTAGGGCAGAATAACAAAGGATGGAATGCTAAAAGGCCAAATTAAGTTGGTGAGAATGATAAAAACATTGCAGCATGTCATTGTGAACATTATAGCATGCTGATGTTACCAGTTAGCTCAATACACAGCAGTCCTGTTTAGAGGCATTTTGGATGTAATATTTATATTTTTCAGCTGTAATATGTATTGCAGCTTAATTACAGTACATTCGTCTAAGTTGTGGTATATTGTTTCTCTGTATTAGAATCATTTGTTGTCGTAGAAGATTTAATCTTTCTTGAGTTCACTTGAACTGCACCATCCCTTTTTCATATTCTTGTTGTCCATGCTTCCCATCTCCTTGTTGTCTTTAAACTGTTCCTGGTACTTGTTCTGTCTCATTGAGCAGTTTGCTGTTTATAAGTGTTCATTAGAATTGCATCTGGTTGTCTGATTTTGTGTATGTATATATAAAGTAAAAGTGTATTTTTATTCTATCTCTCTGCAAATACTGTAAAAGAAGCCAACATTGTATTAATATTTGTGTTGTCATGGTTGCATGACTTTGTTTATGTATGTGTTTGTGTCCAGTGGTGATTTGACTGACATCCATTAAAAGCACGTGGGGGCTGCACGGAAAGAAGGCATCATTCAAGGCCACAGCATTGTATGGAAGGATGAGGGGTTATTTATAAGCTTTTAGTGGCCACACCTGCCTTTGGAATATCGGCGCACAATACAAGCTCGGGTTGCCAGACCTTCTCGTCTCATCATACATCAGCAGTGACTGTCAGACTAAGAATAACTTGCTGGGACAAAGCAGTTAAGAGCCACTTTTATTATTTCCTCTTTCTTTGAAAGACTCCTCAGTTTCCCAGTCCACCAGGAACAAATCATGTCTTTTATTTGTTTACACTGATCACTAAAATGATTCAGCACTTTAAATAAAAAGCTGCGGAAGTACTGCTTACAAACTCCTGTGCAGCTCCTTTTGGTGTATCATCTTATTTATTTAGACCATTCATGCAAATCATTTTACTTGCACATTCCCAAAGCACCTAAAACCCAAAATATATAACAGAGTTGTTCATGCACCCGGTGAAACATGTAGGGCAAGCCAAGAAGGAATAGATATTTGTCACACCTTCATAATGCCTTACATTATATTTAATCATTAATACTTATTCACAATTTATGCTTGTTCTGTGCTTTTACTTGCGTAAATTATAAATAAAAGCTAGAATCAGTGGGACTGTGTGGCAAACGTTTATTCCTTGTTGGATGTTCTGGCATTTAATCTGCGCCTCACAGATGCACGTCACAGATGCAGAGGATATCATGGGTTTCTTTGGAGAGAACAGACTGTGAATCTGGTGATATCCCAGCTGTACTGGATGCTACATTCAGGTCACTTTGCTTCGAACAAGTGACAGAAGTGGGGGATGATAGAACAAGTTGGTGGAGTTGACATGTTACTTGTTAGAGAGCTCACATCCACAATATTTAAATTTTGAATTAAATACAAAATGCAACCATAGAGGAACTGTAGTGGTGTTGAACGATTACTTAACTGTCCTGCTTTTAATATAACTGCTTTGCACTGGCAGCCTGAGCCATTATGTTTTTTAGGTTGCCTGTCCATCTGTCTGTCCCTCCCATTCTCATGAAAGCAATATCTCAAAAATGCCTCAAAGGGCTTCTTCAAATCTGGCACAGAATTCCCTTGCACTCAAGCATGATCTGATTAGATTTTGGTTTGGAGTTTGTGAGCATATTTCACATTTGGTTGGATACTGAATTGGTAATGCTAATCTTGGTTGAAGAGGTGTGTGCTTGTGTGAGAAGTATCTGCGTTTTGGAATTTTTTGCTTTCTTTTCCCCACCCACAAATTCCATATTTGACATGGCTTTAACTGTGTGTTCTATCAGAATCAACTTTACTGGCCAAACATGCAAACACGTACCTGGTTTGATTCTTTTAAATCCACTTAAAGAACCTACACTCATTAACACCTTCACTACATGTATTATAAGTCTCAACGGACATGAATGTAAACTGCAAAAATGAAGGCATACACTGCGAGGTGATGAGTTTAGGTTTGTGTGATTAATACACTCCTTCAAGTCAGAATTTTCAGGTTTGTCAGTGCAAATTGTGCCATAAAGTCTCATAGCAGAGAAAATCCCTACATGCCATATTTTTTTAATAACAACTTGAGGCCAGTTTTGATGTTTTTTCCCCCCCACAGTTTGAACCCTCATGTTTACAGTAAATTTAGTGTGTCTTGAGCCAGAGGCCAGGACATGAAAGGATACCAGACATTTTATCATTTTGGACATGGCATGAATTATTTTTATGTGGGGTTCTTCGTGTTTTGACAAGTCATATCACTATTACATACTATAACATCATATCACCATTTTTTGATAAATACTAAAAGTATTACTTTATTAGTTTACTAATCCTAGTAATTTACATAATTTCCATTAAGTAAACCTGTGACAGTTGAATTACTCTCAGCAGTCCTTCATTATTGTATGTGTCGATATCTTTAACTTTTATGCCCTTGAACAAAACACACAGTCTTGCAGCGCTTTGTGTAAGAATTTCAGACTTGCTACCGTTTGTCATTATACATTGATGTGTGTCAAAACATATTTTTGGTTTAGTAAAAAATGTAAGTTTTTGCAAAATATTAGGAGGCTTATCCTCCTTGCAGTTTTCAAAATCCATCCTTCAGTTTAAAGATTGAAATGGTTATTTTTCCACTAGGAATTGTCCTGGTTCAAACTAAATATTAATAAACTATCGTTCCCTATCCTCTCACCTGCTGGTGATTGGGCCCGGAATAGATGTTAATGGACACCAAAGTCTCCGGGATGATTCATCATTTCCTGGCCAGCCTTGACAGCTGTTTCCATGCCTTTTTCTAATCAAGGGCCCATTAAGAGATCATTAGAATGCACGAGTGGAAAGGGAGGGGGCGAAGTGATTGCTTCCAATTACATGCAGACTTCAATTCATCAAGTGATTTGGTCTGGGAGAAAGGAAAGCGCCTTTTAACACAGGATGCCTGGAAAAGGCTGCTTGTTGTCATTCACTAATGTCATGTCAAAGCAAAAAAAGCACACTGACATTAATCTGTTAGATGCTCCTTAAAGCTTGAACAGTAGCCATGTTCCACCTTCAAATGAGATTTTTTTTGGAGATTGTACTACATTGATTGGAGAAGCAGCTTAAAAAGATCTTAGTGGGTTAAATTAATAATTGGATGACATCTGCCTGCATATTTTCTCAACAGAAACTCTTGACCTGCAAGAGCTGGGTTGTATGCCAGAGGAATCCCTCTGGCATACAAACTTACTACAATACTACAATGCATAACCTAAGTGGAAAACTGGGTATATCTATTATAATTCATTGTGGATTTTAATTATCATTACTCACAAAGAATAAAAAATTGTCATTCATGAACAATTTTGGAGTCAGCTTTTTCATGCAAAACATTTAATGGTACATGTTTGTTGTGTAAATGAAACTGTCTATCAAAATCTTGCCTTCATAGTTTGCTCACTACCTGCTAGTTAATATGCTGCACAGACTGAAGTAAGGCTTTTGAATCAAATTGGTGACTTTGGGCCTTGCAAATAAAATCGACTCGGCTAGAATAACAACATAAAAAGTGACGGAAAAGTGTCAGAGATTGACCCAGCTGCAGAAGCTGTCATCAGTGCAGAAATAATACTTAAATGGACATTTTTCTTTATTCACTTTGAAAAGTAAGCTGTACTTTGCACTCCTATTTTCAGAATCAATAGAAGATAACACTGGCCAGGATGAATACATAAATTACTACCAATGGACCAAAGCAATACAAAACAAAATAACCCACCTCCTAAAAAAACATGAACACAATATTACACAAATTGGCAATTCAGGCAGATTATCAAGCTATTTATAATGTACAGTGACAACAAAATGGTTATAAGCTACATGACATTAAAACTGAGCCTCATTTTAGTTAAACTTTTAAATTTTCTCTATATTCCCTCAGCTGTAACTGAATGAACTAATTCTTCTTATTCATGCAAATGACATCGCTTAATGTGTCTGCAACTCACTCAAGCCATGCTGCATTGAAGGATGTGTGTTAATGAATAGCGTTTATAAAGGAACTTTATAGTGCTGTATCAATGAGAGATGCCAGAGTTATACATCTCAATAGACCCAGTTAACGTTCTCAGCAAAGATGTACTAAGAAAAGCAGATAGCTGCAATTGAGATAGGGGGGAATGATTATTTATACCAGAGACACCTGAACGTATCATTGCTAAGATTTGTCAACTTCCTCAAACTTCTTTTAGCATAATTTCTTGAAAGAGTGTTATTTTTCCTTTGCTCCATCTTCCTAAACTGGAACTGTGCCTTAAATATTGATAGAATATAACTAATTAGCTAATCTAACTGTATACATTGTACAGTCACAACAATGAAGTGAAGTAAATAACACTGATCATATAGTACATCTTATAGTACAGTGCTGGAAAACCTTGGGTCCTGCCATTCATGTGGATGGTACTTTGATGCATACCTCCCACCTAAACATTGTTGCAGACCAAGCACACTCCCCAATGGCACTCCCCAACGGCAGTGGCCTCCCCCCAGCGGAACAATGTGGCGTACCACAACACAAAAACTGCTCAGGAACACAAAGAGCCCAAGGCACTGACCCAGATACCAAACTCCCCAGATCTGATCCACAGAATGCACCAGCAAGCTCGATCCATTAAGGCTCCACCTTGCAACCCACAGGACCAAAAGGATCCACTGCCAACGTCCCAGTGTCTGATACCACAGGTCTTGTGTCCAATCCCTGATGGGTCAAAGCTGTTTCGGCAGCACAAGGGGGGACTTACACAATATTAGGCAGGTGGTTTTAATGCTGTAGCAGATGAATGTAGACCTCAAAACAATCTTCTGAAAAACAGTTTGTGAATTTAAACGTCAGAGGAGCCATTAAACTTTTATTACAATCTCTACGAATATATTTCTACCTAGGAAATTCAAGGGCACAAGTTGAATGTGAAGGACGCATTGCAGCATGTTTAATTTAAAGAAAAAGGAGAGTCAAAATGTGCATTTCTGGAGATCCAGAAAACCTTTAACTTTTCTGGGAGTTTCTAAAAGAATTTCGCTGTGCAAGGGTCAAACTTTGTTGCCCCCCATGTGCTGTCAGTGGTTGAAATGACTTAAGTGGCAAAGACTCTCAGTCAATCAATATAATTCATTGATCCAGGGCAGGCAGAGACCCTCAGCAGTGACTGAAATTCTATTTGTGCAGAAGCATTTGGTTTGACTATTCCCCATTCAAAGGTCTATCATGGCTGTAGCACTCAAGGGTTTGCCGTGCAATCTCCTGTTCGATCTTCTCGGGACTTGTAGAGTTGAAAGAATAGAAAGACAGCCTTCTGGCAGACAGAAAGAATAGAACCTCTCAGTGCTGCTAGCCAACCAATGACTGTTTTTTGTACATCTGTCTAAAGAAGAGCCAAATGGGAAGATAACAGGGAAGAAACATGATGAAAAGCTTCACAACATGGCCCGTGCAATGTCCTTACCAAACACACTAGAGACAAGAAATTCCTCACTCTGTGCACACTTTACTTTGCATTGGGGTGTTATTTCAGAGTGATTTGCCACAACTTAATATCCTCTTATGCATCTTTTGCTCAGTCCTCTTTGCAACATCCTGCTTGATTCTCTTGAATGTAGTTTTTTTTTTTTTTTTACTCTAGCTTACCCAATTATTTTGTCTCTCAATGTTCCACTTATTCCTACTTAGAAGAGACATTTCACATTTTCATATCATTGTTGTTGTTTCTTTTTCTTTTATTTTCTTGCAACAGTGATCTTTGCTGGTGCTTTCCCAGCTCCAGCGCTCCATTCATGTAAAATTATCCCTACTTTTCCGTGTGCTTGTGTATCAGACCTATTGTTACTTCAGGCACAGAGCCCACTCATATGTCGAGGACAGCACCTCTAATTCGATCTCAAATAGCAGTAGAGAAGCATTATGTTTATTGAGCTTGAATTTTGATGAAGAAAGGGCCACAGAATGCCCAAGGGTTATGAAATGTAACTTACAAAATACTTAGTTTATACTTGTTTGCACAGAACAACAAATTTATTAGCAACCCTCAACAATTTTTACAAAAATGTTGAAAAAAATTGCTGCTGGTTTTGTAAAAGATACGCAGCAATCACTAAACCAAAAAGCTTTCACGGAGTGACTGTCTAAACCCTGTAGGCCTGGCATTATCTTTGACATGGCAGCAGATTATCAGGAATAAAAGTCAGACCTTATTTCTTCTTTCTGCTCATGTAGCTTTCAAGGTATTGCACCCTATTGTGTCATGTGCAATGGCCTTGGAAAGAAGTCATTTCTATGAGGCAACCTGACCATAAATGTTCATAATGTTTTGTGTTGATATTGTATTTCACGTTATATTGATTGAATTGTGTGGACATTTTTCATGGTT
The DNA here is from genome assembly GCA_900302755.1 of Chromis chromis. NCBI lineage: Eukaryota > Metazoa > Chordata > Actinopteri > Pomacentridae > Chromis > Chromis chromis. The sequence goes on along the minus strand of OMNN01000280.1, from coordinate 1,603 downwards.
TAGGTTTTTAAGCATTTAGCCACTATCCTGCAAAGCATACTCTATTTGTACTCAGTCTGTGGAGTTTATGAAACTGTATGAAACTGGATTTTTTGTCATGTTGACTATTGTACCTTTTCTGCTTTTGTCATGGATTCACCTGCAACACTAAAATTGGATCTTTACCTTGAATAAATACAAAATGTGAAAGTGCAAATTACATTGAATTCAGTGATTGTCAGCTCTTGAAAATGATAATCTGTTATGTTAACTAGTTACTTCAAAGTTTAGAACCTTTAAAGCAAACTGTATCTGCCACTTGTTTTCTTGTTGCCTGTTTATAGGTCAAGCTTAATAGCGGTGTGAAATATCTCATTAGGGTATCAGGTAGCAATTGAATAACCAAGCTTACAATGGGTATTAAACCTGAGATCCACTCGAGTCTTATGTATCCCTTGAAAAATATCCCATGGATGCAGACAGCTACACTTTTTCCTTCTTCTCCCTCCTTTTGGATAGTTAACGGGAAGATTGCTTCCTCTTATAGCTGCCCAGAAAGGAAAGGAAAAGAAAACAGAGGACCTCCATTTTAAATCATAGGCACTCCCCCACCAGGATTTGAAAGCTGTTTTACATTTTTTTTTTTCCGTATGTCATTTCAAACCACATCCAAAATTGTCAGCTTTTTCCTGAAATTTTGTAGAACATAATCTGAAGGGATAGTTTACAGAAAATGGTTCATAGGGTTCTTTCTAACCATTACAAAGACACTTTTACTCTCAGTGTGCAGTCTGTTGGTAAATACCTACCCCTACATCAATGCCAATTGTTCATTGCAACATTAAATATGTCAACTACTAACTGATTCAGTTCAACCAGATTTGTACAGTGTCCAAACAGGCAGAGCTACAATATCCTTGACTGTAAACTTACACTACTTAGCAACAGGCTCTCAACTTGAACTTTGGATTCTTTGTGCAATCCACCTCACTTCTTTATTGTCTGACACAGTAAAAGAGTACAGCATGTAGCAACTACTTTTAGTGTTATACAGGTGCAGCTTTATTACTCTACCACATTGTATTCACTTCACTGGGACACCAAGTGACCGGTTTTAGTGAACAAGAATCTTCATGTTGGCCATAATGATGTGTGTCAATTAAGTAAATACATTTTTCAAAAGTCAGAATTAAAGAACACAAAACTGTACCAGTGTTTCTGCTGCAATTGAATGGTTTGAGATTGCCCAGTATACATTCTTATGATTTTCACTAATGCAACTCAAAACTACCAATGTGTCTCTTTCACAAATGTTGTTATGAAATAGAATGTTATGTCATTTGTATGGTAATATCTTATCTCAGAATGTAGCTCAACATTTTCCAACATGAACTTTCCAACAATATATTTAGTAGGAATGCACAAGCTGTATATACAGAATAAAGAAAAGCTGCTACTTTTTATAATATTCAAATGGCAGATATACACCTATATCTGTGTTTTGGTGTACAACATGCCCCTATGTGACTCACATCACACTTGTACCTGACATTATTACTTTACAACTGTATATAAAAATTGCGCTCAAGCTAATAAAAGCCCAGCTGTTATCAGCGTGGCTAAG
>OMNN01000279.1:24993-44370 GCA_900302755.1 Chromis chromis | reverse complement strand
GTGTGTGTGTGTGTGTGTGTGTGTGTGTGTGTGTGTGTGTGTGTGTGTGTGTGTGTGTGTGTGTGTGTGTGTGTGTGTGTGTGTGCGCGTGTGTGTGTGTGTGTGTGTTGACAGTATTTGGTCATTTCATGATAAACCAGAACTATAACTAGGGGTTTCAGGTATAGCTCATTGATGGAAAGATACATGCTATTGCTGTTGCTGTTTCATGTTATTGTGCACTTCATCTTTTTGTGATTATCTTATCTTTCAAATGATTATTTGGTGACTCAAAAGAGAGAAGTTGCATCTATTACTGTTAGGACACAGTTCATAATAAAATACCCAGTTCCCTCTTGTCACCGTTTATAGTATGAGAAAACTGAAAGTCTGTATTCACATACAACTTTCCTTTTTGTTTCAGAATTGATGACACCTGTTATGTTGTGTATTTTAATAAAACATTCTAAAAACATCCTCTACCAAATGTCCTCCTGTCTCCAGCTCTGAAGTGCCCTCCTGGCAGTCATTACAACCCATGTGGCCCTGCCTGCTCCCAGCCCAGCTGTCAGGACCCTGCAGGCTCTGGAGGCTCCTGCAACCTGCCCTGTGTGGAGGGTTGCATCTGTGACCCTGGCCTCGTGCTCAGTGGAGACAAATGTGTACCAATCAACGAGTGTGGCTGTACCGATGAAGATGGAAAGTACAGGCCGGTAGGTGTGCTCTAGGGGAGGGCTGACGTAAAATGATATGTTTGGTGTTGAGTTGTTTTGCGTTAAACTTGTCATGTGTATTTTTTGGGTGACTGGGCAGGCGGGAGACACTTGGTTCTCAGAGACTGATTGCTCAGAGCGCTGCAAGTGTAACAGCAATGGAAACATTACCTGTGAGCCCTGGCAGTGCAGCCCTGCACAGGAGTGTAAAGTGGTGGAAGGAGTGCTGGACTGTCACTCTACAGGTACGCTGAGTAGACTGCATAAGAAAAGATCCACTGCACTAGAAGCTGTGCCATTATCAACTTTCACTCATTTCTACCTCAGGTAAAGGAATATGTCATGTAGCTGGAGATCCTCATTACTACACGTTTGATGGTGTGATGCACACATTCATGGGCACCTGCACTTACACTCTGGTGGAGGTATGGAATGAATTTGACTGTATCTCACTTTAAACTTCATGCATGTCTGTCATGTTTGTGTCACTGTTTGCTTTTCTGTTGTAAATCATTCTAAAACCGTAGTAAACCTAATAACTAAAACATGTTTCATATTCTTTCTCTGAACCCCTTAGGTGTGTAATACCACCAAAGTAACTCCCTTCAAAATAGTGGCTAAAAATGAGGAACGTGGTCAACCAGAGGCCTCCTATGTTCGCTCTGTCAAAGTCTACCTGCCCCATGACACCGTAGTTGAACTGCAGAAGGGCCGCAGAGTTCTGGTATGGAACACAATTTCAGATCCATGGGTATTTAGAAAACAGGTATGTGAAATGGGCAGTGGCTGACTGATATGTTTTCTTTTTTATCTTAGCTAAATGGACGTCGGGTGCGAACCCCAATTTCCATTGGGGTGATCGGAGCCAAAGTGATAAGCAGTGGAACCTACAATCTGCTGGACACAGACTTTGGTCTGCAGGTGAAGTTTGATGGAGTCCATCACCTGGAGATCACTATTCCTGGAGATTACTTCAACAAGGTATAACAATATAATCCCATTTTATTATCTTTTTTAATCATCCATCTATCTAATCTCTCAACGTTATTAATGCTTGAGTAATAATATTCTAATAATATGGTATTATAGTATAACCAGCATAGATTTGATGTATAAAATTTGCGATTGTCCTAAAGGTCTCTATAATATGACTCTCACAAAATCTTTTGACATTTGTATTACTCTAAATGTAGTTGCTTGTTAAAGTTAGTGGATTTAAAATGTTTACCAAAAACAATGAAATAAACGTGTTCCACCTGCCTCTTCTCCAGGTGTGTGGCATGTGTGGAAACTACAACCACAACTCTTCTGATGACAACCTGATGCCCAACAAGAAACCAGCCAAGGATGTGATTGAACTGGGCAACAGCTGGAAATCAGATGGAGACAGTGATCCTGGGTAACAACCACTGCACACTGCTTTCTGTATATTCTGTATTATATAATGTATACATTGTGTACATTTGTGTCACAGTTTAGTTCAAAGTTGAACACCCAGCAAAGTTTGAAAAGCACAATCATTTATTTCATTGAACTAGTTGAAGTATTCTTTGTGAATTCTAGACACAATCATCTTTACTCCTTCAGTGTTTTTTAGATATCACCAGTTAATTAATATCTAAAGAAACCAAGGATTACCTCTGTGATCCATTTTATGTGAGAGGTGCAAACTGGCACAGCTACAATAGCAGGAGTTTATACTGTGCATCAGCTAAATCACAAACAGATGACACTGCATCCTCCCTGACCCTGACTCTCCCTCTGTAGCTGTCAGCCAGACACTCGTCCAGACATCCACCCAGACTGCACCGCAGAAGAAGAGGCGCATTTCAACGCTCAGTGTGCTGAGGTCATCCTCTCTGACCGTTTCAAGCCCTGCCACGTGCTGGTAAACCCAGACGCTTTCCTGGGTAACTGCATCTACGACATGTGTGAATATGACGGCATGCAGGCGACGCTCTGTGACAACGTGGAGGCGTATGCTCAGGCCTGTCAGAGCGCTGGAGTTACCATCAGCTGGAGGAACAACACCTTCTGCCGTGAGTAACACCAGTTATTCATTCAAATAAAGAAGCTATTCTAGTTTTACTGTTTTAATACTTAATTCTCTTGCCTCCTTGCAGCCCTGCCCTGCCCTGTTAACAGCCACTACTCAGACTGCACCGCCCCCTGCCCCCCCACATGCTCCGATCTCTTCCCCATGTTCTGCCACCTCCCTCCAACCACCTGTGTGGAGGGCTGCCAGTGCGATGCCGGCTATGTCCTCAGTGACGGCAGGTGTGTTCGTCTGGACAAATGTGGCTGTCTGGACACCAACGGAGAATACTATGATGTGAGTGAGGCTGAATATTGAAATCACAAACACATGCAGGTTAAAACCACTACAGGTGCAAACATTCTTAGCAGATACAACAAAAGGTAGGGTCTACACCAGGGGTGCCCAATCCTGGTCCTCGAGAGCCCCTATCCAGCATGTTTTAGATGCTTCTCTCTTCCAACACACCTGATTCAAATGATCAGCTCATCATCGAGCTCTGCAGGAGCCTGATAACGATCCTGATCATTTGAATCAGGTGTGGTGGAAGAGGGAGACATCTAAAACATGCTGGATAGGGGCTCTCGAGGACCAGGATTGGGCACCCCTGGTTTGGAACATACTATCACTACAAATCCATCAGCTGGACTCTATTGTACAGTTCAAATCACAAGTCAAAACACTTATTATTATTGTTTACCCTCCACGCTCAAACATTACGCTAAAGGGCACCTTGTGCCTTCCAATGTGACGTAAAGGAGTCGAGACAAAGCAACACTAGTTTCAAGAGAGACTGGGCTCAAATAACACATGGGCTGCAGCATCGACAAAGAATGATGCAGTTTTAAAAAAAAAGTACAGTCCACTGACACTGTGGAAAGATACTATTTCAGGATTCCAAGTCTGGATAGTAGCTGAGTCATAATGGTGTTAACATTAGGGGCATAATTTTGCAAAAATAGTTGTAGAATCAGTTCTGAATGCTCATTCATACTAATAAACATCCCAGTGCTCCCTAAAACTGGGATAGGCAGTATTCTTTTGAGCATCATTTGGCAAAAATACGTATAGTTCTAACTTCTCAGCATATTGCAATTAAAGTAGTCTCAGAAGAAATTATTCTTTTTCACCTTGCTCAGTTTTTAGGCTTTAGAAAATCTAGTTGTGACAGAAGATTTAAGCCAGTTACAGTTCTCACAGATCCGCTGAGATAGTTTAAAGCAGCAAGAGTAGGAAGTGGTTGCACATAGGGTTAGATGGAGGAATTTTATTAAGAAGAATGAGGTTTCAATTCTGTGTGACTGCAAGTAAATGTTAACTTTTAGCCTGACTATGAAGTACATGCATATGCCTGTGCTTGTCTGGTGGTAGGTTAGGAGAAAGAGTGGAGAGCTGCATGCTGCAGCTTTAACATAATGTTACTTGTTGTGAATAAAAGTAGGTTGGTGGGTTCCTTTCTGAGAGTGTACATGTTCTTCCTGTGCTTGTGTGGGTTTCCTCTGGGTACTCCAGTTTCCTCCCACAGTCTGAAGACATGCATGTTAGGTTAATTGGCAACTTGAAATTGCCTGTAGGTGTAAATTTATACATGAATGTTTGCTTGGTTCTACACCTTGACTGGCAGCCTATCCAGTTTGTATCCCGCTTTTTGCGCAAATATCAACTGAAACTGGCTGCAGGCACCTTAAGGATAAGCAGGTATACCTAAAGGATGGAGACATGAAGTTGAATCCATAGAAATCCAATGCATAGAAATGAATGTACACATGGTTCAAGTGCCAAACTGTGACAAGGGCCTTTAAACTGGGGACATTGAAAATCCATCTGTAAAAGACTGGGGTAATAGCTGCTTGCTTGGATATGTGAATGTCCAACTTCCGTCAAACTTTACATGGACTCAGTCAGCTTTCTTTCAGTAAATGAAGGTTAAAAAATCGCGTGGCACAGATGGTAAAATAGTTAAAAAGTCTCAGAACAGAAGATGGTGTTGTGCATATGGCAACAATATTCCTGAGTCACACTCTGAACCAACAACCTTAAATGAACCTGATGCACCTCACCACCTGCCAAGTCACCGGCACGCATCTGTGTTTCCTGATGCTCTCCCTCCATTGTATCTGTGTCCTGCAGTCTGACTCCTTTGACTCTCCCTATTCTTTATTCTCAGTATTTCTCTCTTTCTTCTGCCTCTCTAATCTATATTCTGTCCTCTGATCAGAGAACAAGGTGAGTCACTCCCCTCCTGTCTCCCCACTCTCTCTCCTTTCTCTCCCATTCTCCCCTTGCAGCCTGCGCCACCCCTTCTCCTTCTCCCCCTCCTCCTTCCCCCTCGCTCATGTTTAATTCTTAGCTTGACTTCCAGCTAAACCACTTTTCTTGGATCCTAATGAGTTCCAGCTCCTACAACCATCCTTCCACCGCACCTTTGAAGTAGTGTGAAGACTCTGTAGTGTCCAGTCCCGTTTACTCCCCTCTAGGCTGATTTTAACCCTTCTCTTCCCATCTTTCCCGCCTATTTCTCATCCCCCACTCTCTCTCTCTCTCCATCTCTGTCTATCGCTTACTCCTACTCACTCTTTTTGTCCAGACAGAAAAAGGCTGCATTGTGCCCTGGGGATACACAGCCTCAGCTTGTCCACTCCAGGCAGCCTTGCCAAGTTTGTGTTCCTTGGAGTGCAATGTGTTTGAGCACATTTACATGTTTAATGAGTGTGCAAACCTGACTTTACACACTCACGCCACAGCTCCCTGTCCTGCCCTATCTCCCATTATACTGTGTCCAATTAGCTGATGATCCATTTCCACTCCCGCCCACATCTTTTCCCTGATGAAAGTGGCCTACTGGGCACATTCAGAGGAAAAGGGTACAGACCGAGTGTCCAGGTATGGTTTTACATGAGTGGCATCGGGGGGGGGGAACTGACTAATTGATGACGCTTATTCAGTGGAGAAGAGCCACAGGGGCTAGAGGGCCCTCCAGACGTACAGCTGGACTCTCCTCTGCAGAAGAGCCAGCATTTAGCATGTGAATGAGCTCCATCTCTTTCTCCACTGTCACAGGCACTCACTTGGCACTTACTCTAACTTTAGCTTCTCCACTTTTCTCTCTGTGAAATTAGCTGTTTCTCATATTTCTTCGGTTTCAATCGCACCCATCCACTCTCTGTGTTTCTCTACCCAGCCTCTCCTCTCTCCTCCTCTTGATCTGAATTCTGCTCTCTCTTTCTGTCTCGTCCTTCAGGTTAACCTTGCTCTCATTCTGTACTCTGGGTCCCAGTCCTCCCCTCTCCTCTCCTTTCCATATTCAAATCTCCTTTTGTCTTTCCTCCCTCCCACTAACTTACTCTGTCACTGCACTTTATTTATAAATTATTATCTGTCATAAAATTCTCCTGTTCATTTGTTACGTGCATTGTGATTTTATGGACAGATGGACGTATCACAATTAGATGCAGAAAACGGAAAACGAGGCTATAAAATCCTGATTAGGTTGAGATTATTGCTTAAAAGACATCAAAACTCTATATTTCTCTGTGGTGATCTGTTTTAAAATGTGCAGCGCTACAGTTATTATTTATGGACTGGAGCCACTGTGTTGTCAAATTCAATCTGAATTCATTTCTGAACCTGATTCCTGCCAGGGGATGTATTTCACTGTTACATTTAATACTGCCAGACTCAGTCACAGAAGACTTTGAATAAAGTCTCCATGATTGCATTTAATCAGTGTGTGATTTTCAATGCAGTCTGAAAGTCTTTTGTTTTCTGTATGTCTCTGCAGGTGGGTAAATGGGAGAATGGCTCCCTGTCCATGAAGTACCATGTGTGGCCTCGCTATGAACTATATGGGGGGCCAGCAAACAGGGAGGATGACCACCTGTCCATTGTAACATTGGAGGAAGCTCCGTTTGTCATTGTGGAAGACGTGGATCCGCTCAGTGGGACCTGTATGAGGAACACTGTACCTTGCCGGAAACAGATCAAAACACTGTGAGACTCAAATCTCAGATACACCAAATATGGGTCAGAATACTGGGCAAGTACATGAAACAAAATCAAGATGAAGAATGCACGACAAGACAAAAACAAATTCCCATTGAGTAAATGGTTGAATTAGTGTGCAAATTCAACACATTGATAGAAATTGTTACAAGCTATTTTTTCTGCCCATCTGCCACAGTAAATCGCAAGTCCACCTACTGTGGAAATGACCAAAGTGGAAATGAAATAAAAGAAAAACTTGGCAACTGCCTAAAATTCTACTTGTGAATGATGTTAATTTCCCATGGCAGCTTTAAAAAGCAAAAAGAAGAATCACTCCCTCAGCGTGAGAGTGACGGTGCCAGAAGCACCAAATCACATTTACATTTAACATTTCAGTGCAGACAGATTCACATATTTGATGTAAAAACTCTATCTGTGCATCTGTGCAGTAACCAGACGAAGGAGTCGGGGATCTACATCAAGCGCTGCTGTAAAGGTTTCTGCATCGACATCCTGAAGAAGATTGCCAAGACGGTGAAATTCACCTACGACCTTTACCTCGTCACTAATGGGAAACACGGCAAGAAAATCAACGGAACCTGGAACGGCATGGTGGGAGAGGTGAGGAGATGACGTGGCTGTGTTTGTCTCATGTGTTGCATACATATTAGCAAAGGCTGAGTAGACAATACACTAAAGCGGCTATCAACTAATAATGCTCTGTGGGGGGATCTGCCAGATTTCACAGGTCAACATGTAAAAGCCTTCTGGTGCTTCTCATAGTCATGCATGTGTGAATTACATGACGATCTCGTATGTAATTTGATATCAAAGCTTGCAAATGAAGATTGCACTTAATTCCCACTTTGTAACACTGTTATTGATGTTACTGCTGTTTAAAAGGCGGTGTTAAAACATTCGGGCTATCAGAGTGTTGGCGCACAGTGCAGGGCGACTTTGGCATATTTGGCATTGTGTCAGGTAAGGAAAGGAGAAGGAAATATCTGCTCGAGGTCAGGACAGAAAATGTTCCAATTACAAAACCGGCTTTGGTGCACATAGGTGTCAGCCTTGTTGCAGAAGGGAATTTTGGTATGTAAATCATTAAACAAGCAACAAATGGTACAGAAAAAACAAGGCGAATGGCAGACATTGGTGTCATTTATTATTGACTTTGTGGTCTTTGTTAATTCCCTGAATTGTGGGGCCTTGACTTTATGCCTTATAGCAATAGTTTCACATGTTTGCTTTGACTTTTTGATTTCAGACATTAGGGCTGCAACTAACGATTATTTTAATTGTCAAATCATCTGTTGATTATTTTCTTGATTAACCAATGAGTTGTTTGGATTACATAATGTCAGAAAATGGTGGATCAGTCGATCAGTGTTTAGCAAAGTGCAAGATGACAAATGTCTTGTTTTGCCCACAACCCTAAGATATTAATCAATCAATTCATCATCAAAATAGTTGAGGATTAATTAAATACCTCACAAATAATCAGTCATTGCAGCTCTGACACCCTTTAAGTTTAAGTGTTTGCCTTGTAAATTTACATGATAGCCAAAGATGACCTGTTTTAAAGCTGGAGTGCAGGACTTTTCCATATAAATAAACATTTATTACATCAAGCCCTTACCAATTAAATTTACCCAGTGCTATATGCTGTATTTCTCAGTATATCGAGTTTTTAATCTGGTTTCTGTGGCAGCATCCTTTGTTAGCACACTGGTAACAATGTGCTTTCCGTTAACTACCAATGATTGTTTTTTTTTTAGAGCACAGAGAGGAGGTAGCAGCAGAGACAGAGTAGGTTACAGTAACTGGGAGTACAGTGGAAAAACCTAAGAGACGTCCAAGAAAACTTTCTATTGCTCCAGATAAGAAAAAAACTCTGCATTCAGTGAAAGGATTACAGTCTAAACAGGAAATGGCGAGGCAGATGTCAGAAGCATCGACAGGACATTGCCAGACGGCGAGACAAAAGTTTCACACTGTAAATTCAGTCTTCCCACAGTATCCTCTTTGTTTTAAATTATCACCACTTCAAAATAACTGCAAATGAAAAAAGTAAATAAGTTACATTTGATTCTATGTGTGTGTAAAATGCCATGCAGTCAGTGTGATTCTGTTTTTTAGTCATATTTGATTAAAGGGAGTTTATCTCATCAAGTTGCCTGGAATTACTGCCAAGGTGTAAGATGAAGGTGAGGAGAAGATCAAAGGGGAGACAAAGTTAGTGTCTGTGTGTTTGAGCCCGATGAACTGTGCTATATTTAACTTACATAGGAGCTTCCTGAAGGGCGCATTTCCTCTTTGATGTGCATTTTCATTCCTTGAATTATGAGCTTTCCATTCCGGGTCAACCCTCCTGCCCCACAGGCCTAATACTTTAGTCAGATGGGTAGAGCACCTCGGCCCAGGGTGCATACGGTTCAGTCAGCTGCAACAATTCACTTTAGGCTCTAAACATTTCCTAATCGACATTGCTCCCAAGGTAAGGTCGTTGTCAGTTCTCATACTTCAACCTACAAGAGCGAGCTGCACTTCTGCTGTCTGACTTGGGCTATTTGTTAATGAAGGAAAAGGCAAACAGATCAATAGTACCCCAAAGGTCACAGGTTGAAACACACGCTGTCCCTCTTTGTGTGGACACAGAAGTTTGAATAACCTTCAGAAGTCACGGACAAAATTATGTCCATTATTTCCCCCACAGTGGAACTTTTTCTACTCAATTTACATTAAACTGACCCATTTAATCTCTTACATAAAGCCATTATAGTTTCCCTGCCAGTGTCTTTAGTGGGCATTGAGCTGTAAGTGTGGTCACCTGTAATAAACTCCATCACCCTGACTAAAAGCGCCGTAATGTGCCATCTCCTTCTCACCTCCACAGATGAATGGTCATTAGGAGGAGGGAGGGGGACATTCATCTACCTCCCTCACGCACACATGCAGACAAGGCACGCTTATGCATGAATGACCACAGAAACAAGAGAATACATGCACTAACACAGAGAAACATATACATTTGGACTGTTGCTGGAAGTACACACAGAGGAAGCACTTGTAAGGACAAATTATCACTCCTTCTCTCTCACCACACTTCGCCATTGTTCTGCTGTATCTGCTGCATCTGACAAAACCGACCCGTGTCCTTCTCCGGTTGGAACGCGGCCAAAACTACAGTATATCTCACACTCTTAATGGACCGAGATGTGGACTGATGCTGACACACACACACACCAGGACGTGTCTCGGCAGAGATCACTGAGGGCCTTCACACAATTTGCCACATCTTGCAAAGACAAAAGATCAAAGAGAGGGAAAAAAAAAATCAATGAACACTCTGAGAAGGCCTACTTTTTGTCCTAACTCGATTCTGGCAGTCAGTGTCAGATTTCATGGGCTGCATTGACTTGTGCTGCCCCTATTACTCCTAATCTAAAATATTAGAGGCAATACACTTGATTACATGAATTTGGCCTCGCTAGCTAGTGTCTCATAAAGACACTGGCGCACACATGCACACACACACACCAGCCAAGACACATAAACACACTCAAACGCAGATCCTCGCTCACTCATTCTCAATAACACCCACATGGGTCACTTTCATAACATGGAGAGAACAAGTCGTAGGAGGGAGATAGAGGGAGCGAATGGAAAGAGAGGAAGTGAGTACACTGCTGGATGGACTCGTTCTCCTCCCCAGGGAGATGTTCGCACATTCAGGCACGCGCACACGCACACACACACACACACAAATGCATATCTGTACTTATGTGCTGACAGAATAAACAAGATTCAAAAGTTACAAATCCACACATGCCTACACACAAACACTTGCAAGCAGACACTTTGAAAAATTGCAGATAATGTGCAAAGCAGATGTGTAATATTCCTCCTGCCTGTAAAAGGTCCACTTCACAGGTAGTGAACAAAGGTCCGTTCACTCCTCTTTCTCTCCGTCTTTCTCCCTTTATGACTCACTCATATGAGCACACACACACCAGCACAGAAGTACACAGTGGAGCTTTGACTCACACAGTCACACTCGCTTTATTAACGGAGAGAGACAGTCTCGTCCCACTTTACCCCTGTGCTGTAGGGCTGTAAAATTTGGGGCTAAATATATTACCTGTGCAGAGGTACTGAAGGGAGGGAGGCAGGTAGAGGAAGGCATTGGGGCGGCTATTTCAAGCAGCCATGACCCACTGTGGTAACCCACTTTCTTCCTCCGTCTTGCTGTCCCCTGGCGAGCATCACGAGTGTCCACTCCGAGCGCCGTGTGTGGAAAGTGTGCTGGCCTTCTGTCTCCATTTTCATGTTTTTCTTTGCCTCACTTTTTCTTAACCTGTCTGCCTCATCTGCTGTTATATCAGATCTGGTTTCTGTCATACTTTTCGACAGCTAGCAGAGAGAATCTGATGCATGCTTCATACATGTCGATGGAGAAGACAAGAGGAACTTTGATAACACCACTTTTCCACTTTCTAACTTGATCGAATGCTTGTGGTTGGTTGACACATTGGTGCTTCCACCTCTTCTACATTGGACTGTCTCTATATGATTACTGAACCTTAGTGTAAATTGGACACTAAAACCTAATATTTATCCTTGATCAGGCTTGTAGGAATGACAGAATACATATAACAGTGTGATTAGGATACCGAAAAAGGGTAACTGTATTCCATTAAACTTACAGAATAAATAGACTTAATCAGATTACTGATATGTTTCATAAAAACAGGGATTATTAGCAGAATTAAAATTACAAAATACATTTTTATTAGGCTAAAGAAAGATTAACTGGCAACCATTCCAGAGCAACTCTCATGCTTTTCGCCGGAGACACTCATTTTTATATCTGCCCAAACAAACCAACACCGTGAACATCACAGAGAGCGCAAAAGACACAAAACTCCTTTGCTCTACTTTGCTCTATAATTTCACTTCTACGACAGATTGGAATGTCTATAAAAATACAACTCACTGCAACAAACACAGAGTTTGTAACAGTTCAAAGAGACTCACCGAAAATTGTAGTCCAGATTTTTGCAAGACGTTAACAGGTGCTGAAGTTCAGTTTGTTGCTTCCAGCTGTTTGTAGGAGTCTTTCCTCTAAGTTTATTAAATACTTGCATCAGAATCCATGTGATCATTTCCAGAAAGACAAAGTTGTGTGCATTCACACGTGAAACAACACAAGTAACTTTAATAATTAGGTTGCTTGATTATGATTTATCCCCGACTTGGAGACAGGATCTATTTAGATTTAACAGTAAATGACAATGTGTACTTTTCTTCACATCAGACAGGTGAGCTGTCACACAAAGTCACAGTTTATCAGCTGCAGGTAAATCATTTGTTACAGGTTGAGTCCTGAGCTCCATCACACCTGTCGGGATGGCAGTCAAAAACTATTTCTCTTCATGTCAAGTGTTTTATTATAGAGGTTTTTCACAGCAGGCTGTTTAAGGTAGTGATATTATTGTCTGTATGGAGATCGTGACCTCTCTAATCATTAAAGTAACAACCAAAATAGGTAGCTGAGTAACAATGTAACAATCATTATAGAAGAATTTTAGGAAACATTAAATAAACTAATAAAAAGTCAACAGATTTGACTGTGTATTGTAATTATTTATTTGAGGCATTATTGTATTATGGGACTTTGGAATTAACTTTTTTTTGTCTCTATATCTATCTTTTCTGCTGGAATTACCATAAATTACTATTAGAAAAGATAATTGAAATAAAAATACCGTACAAAACCCAAATTATACACAACCACCACATCCCCAATCCAATTATAAATATATCTAAATACATTTTTAACAAGTTAGATGATTGAAAATATTTCTGCAGAGATGCTCATTCACATTTATTCTTTTGTCGAGTGAAGAGAAATAACAACAAAAGAAGATTTTGCCCTTTTGAACTTAGGGACTACTGTGAGGGTGTTCACCTTCATCCCTATCAAATTTCCATCAAGAGTCACTGCACACCTTCAAATAAAATGATGGCTGTCAGATGCTATTTTTATGCTGTTTTATGACTATAAGCTATTCTTAACTATGTTGATTGAAATAGTTTTCTGAATGTTTTTGTTTCCGCAGCAAACAAGACATTCCCCCTCAGGGAAAAGCTGAAGTTTTAGGACAGATTTTCTTTGAAAGTGCACTTCATTCATTAACTCATGGTGCTTCAGCAGCTGATGGATGAAGGATGGATGTTTACTTAATGGATGCTCTTTGTCTTTCTGTTTTCCACCTCTTGCTTAGGTGGTGTTAAAAAACGCCCACATGGCCGTCGGCTCCCTGACCATCAACGAGGAGAGATCAGAAGTCATTGACTTCTCCGTCCCTTTCATTGAGACGGGTATCAGCGTCATGGTCTCCCGAAGTAACGGCACAGTTTCGCCCTCGGCCTTCTTAGGTGAGGAGCACAGTAGCCAGCTGTCAACTTTTGGTGGAAGGTGGCAGAGATGAGTCGAAGAAAAGGCCTGAAGGACCAGTTTTGACATTTTATGGAACACTATAACCATCATAAAACATAAAAGAAATGCCATTGCTCATACTAACAGGATTATTCGTTATACAGTTTATTGAGAAAGAAATCAACATCAGATATAACACCAGCTCTTAAAGGTCTGTTCATTAATGGCCTCATCCTCCTGGCTGCCCAGAGATGGTGGGTTTTTGTTCCAACTTGCGTTTAGTTTTTGGATCCTGTTGTTCCTACTTAGTAAGTCTAGTTATTATGGTTATTTTGCCAGATTTTGCAAAACAGTGCTGCTCTAGCCAAAACCACTAAAGGTGTGAAATTTGCAGGATAGGTAGCACAGGTGGAGAGTGAGTCAAAAATGATCCACGTACAACAATTTGGCTTTTTAACCCTCTGAACCCCGAGCAGTTTCTTGTTGTTTTTGGCTGCTGTTAGATTTTTCCTCACTGTGGGCTCATTTTTACTGCAACAAAAAGTCCTGCACCTTTGTGGAAACAGCACAACCACGGCTAGAAGGAGAGAGAACTCAGAAATGTCTGAACAAACTTAGAATGCCATATATCATGAAAAATAATATTAAATTTCTTGGACTATAAAATGTGGGCTCCAAATACTATAGGTATTGGACAACTTACATTTTATAATATTGTCCCACCTGCTTGTGTATACACAGCCTGCAGTTCAGCCCACTTCAAAAAGTTCCTGAATTTTTGTCAAGAGACCTTCGGTTGCAGCTGAGTTGGTGATAACTTGTCAGTTGCGCAGATGAGCTCAGAATTTTTTTTATATTTCATGGAACCTGTTTAAAGCAAACTACTTATTTTTTGGCAAATTTAAGATTTTAATATCATGATTTTAGACTTCGATTTTTTTTAGGCAGGTAATTTTCCTGCTATAACCGTACATCACACATAATTAGTTCTTTAATTAGGACAGAATAATGAAAATCCAAAAATCTGTTCTGATTTAACAGTTTCTTCCTCTTAAAACAGCGTTACTTTGGTGATTAAAAAAAAAAAATCAACATGTCTTCCAAACCCGCTGGAAGTTTTTGGGGTTCAGTGGATTAATAAAGTCAAATAGCATTTTCCAGTCTATATCTATAGACATCCAGTACACTGAGCTGAATCTAGGCAACATCTATTTGAGTATCTATTAGTAACTATTAAAGTAGGTTTTATATATTCTACTGTACTAATGTACAGTAGAATATATAAAACCTACTTTTGCCTGTTTAGTTTTCACAGTTTGACTTAAAGACAGTAGATTTAAAGATTCTTTGTACAGCAACTGTCCTTGTTTGATCTAATTGTCTATTCTGCAGCTTTCCTGACACTGAAATTGTTAGATGGATCTTTACCAGGTCACTTTAGGTTGCTATTCATTTTTCCACCCTTAGAAGTTGAACTAAAAGTGATTTAGTGGACGCACCGAGCGATGAGAGCCAGTGCATTTGCACAATGAGGAGGTACACTGGAGTGCATGATAATATGGCTGTTTATTCTTTCTCTCTTTTCGCTCCCTGCCTCTTTGCCCTCTTATATTTCCCACTCCTACTCCATTTCTCTGACGCTTCCTTCCTCTTCTCAATCTGGCACACCACATTTGCATATCTCTCTTGCCCTCTCCTCTCTCGCTTCATTTTCTCTTTCTCTCTGCCGCCCTCGCTCTTCCTCCCTCTTCCTCCCTCCCTACTCATGTCCCTCGTCTCTTCCCTGTCTTCTGCCTCCTTACAACCCTTTTTCCCCCCTTCTCTTCTTGTTTCCTTATCTCTGTCCGTCCATGCTCCCTCCCTCAATCCCTCGTCTCCCTTGTCTCCCTTCATCTTTCCCTCTCCTTCGTTGCCTCTCTCGCCCTCCAGAGCCCTTCAGTGCGGATGTGTGGGTGATGATGTTCGTGATGCTGTTGCTGGTGTCAGCATTTGCTGTGTTTATATTCGAGTACTTCAGCCCTGTGGGCTACAACCGCTGTCTGGCTGACGGCAAAGGTGAGAGGCCTCAGTGCAACACACACAAAAAAACACACAAGCACACACACACAGACACATGCATAGTACCTGTGGTGGAGGCGAAGTGTTTGAGGATATAGATGTAAATAATTTCAGACACTTTCACTCCCAGTCTTCTTGCGGTGTTACCTTCCTCCTCTTTCAGACTTTTTGCTCAGAATACACCAGATGGGAGGGCATGCTTAGAAGCAATTCTACCTCTGCAACACATGCTAGAAGTGATGTTTTATGTAGGAATGAAGGTTTTTGCAAAATAGAGAAGATGAAATCACGAGGCACAGAGTGTGGCAAGTCTTACTTTTTTAGTTCATATAGGGAAAAAAATTTGCAGGATCAAATCCATTTTGTGGGATTTTTTTAATGCAAGCCAGATTGCATGTACATAAACAAAAACAAAACAGCCAACACAAATCATTTATACTGAACATAAGCACTTTGTTCATGGTCATCACATCATGGTCCTGGAGAAATATTGAAAATGTCATGGCTGATGAGCAGCGTGGCTCTTTCAAGTCCTTTTAAAGCTGTTGATTAAACCCCTAAAAACTCATCTCTGTGTATCAAAGTTATATATACTTTTTCCCATGAAACAAATCTCTTCCTGCCTTAAAAATGGTTTAGATCCAAATCTACACTGCTCTGTAGATCTATGAATCCCTGCCTCTCTCTCCACTCACCCCTTCACGCTCACCCACCCCAGCTGACGTATGGCTCAAACACTGTAAAACTACTTTATGCTACACAATGGCAATTTGTAATATTGGAGTAATTTTTCCATGTACTTTTGAACCAGAAACTGATTCTGAAAAAGAATATGAACACAGAAAAACCCGCTCTGCAAGCTAATAAGATTGGTGACCTCTGAATCTATCTTAGTCACTGCAGTTCCAAGTATAACAAAAAATGACAAAGTGGTCCGAGTCCTTTGCTTTGTTTGCCCCAGCCACTCTCTCTGACCTCTGCAGCTTCTGTGTACTGTGGAAACATCACACTTTCTGAATTCGAGGGGGGAAAAGATTATGTGCATGCAGGTACACGATGCAAGCTTTTTTTCTTGATATGCCGTGATGCTGATTTAGTGACCCTGGGTCCACATATCACACCTTAAACACATATGCTAATTAATGCAGTTTAAACAATACTTAATCACTTTTTCTGCCCTCATCACTTCACAGACTTCTTAGCCATTAGCACTAGCTGATAAATGAAATGATAAATCTGAATATGAGTGTACACTCCAGAACCAGCATGTAGTAGCATTTACTTATTCAATGTTTTTCCTGCATAGAGGCATTTTTTGGCATAAATGACAAGAACGAAAACACAAAAACTGGACTACTTTTGGACAAAAATTGAAACAACCTGGAATCAACATGTGCAACATTTCTCCTAATGCCCATAGATGTTACCAATACTGGGGGGGAAAATCTGATACTATTATATACCATGAAATACAGCCTGCAGTTTAGCCCAGTTCAGTTAAAAAGTCCCTGATTTTTTGTCCCATGACTGCTGGTTGCAGATGAGTCATGGTTGCACTTAGGAGTGTAGAACTTTAGTGTTTTACAGAATCTAATTAGTGCAAATGCTTTGTTTTTGGCAGATTTTTAAATTAGGGTTGTAGCATAATGGGTTTTTGATGAAATATCATGAGAATAATGCATAGACTTCTGTCAAATAAGATAACAGACTCAATGCCTTCACCATATTGTACGTCATGCTGACTGTCGTCCATAGTTACCCTCCAAAAGCCCATTCTAAACCAGGAAAAAGGCTGTAGTCTGCTGCCTGTTAAATTTTCTGGCTTTTAGATGTTTTGAAAAGCCTCGGAATGGCAGGATGTTTAGCATCCAAGATGAAAGTTGCAGATATAAGACTACCACATAAGAGCAATACAATATTTTTGTTACAAAAATAAAAATCAGTTTCTGGATTCAAATCGGCACAAAAGCTACCTGAACACGAAATTTCTACATTGTCACAGGGATGAAAACATAAAATACACCATATTTGCTAGTGAAGTCTACGAATGAGATCCAAATTATGCAGAGAACATGGCAGCAGGTAATTTGGTCCTTCAGACTGAGTGTGCTCGATGAGTAACACTCCAATTGGTCATTCGCTCCAAATAAGCAAGTGCAGATACAGATGCTTTGCAGATAATGCTTTCTGTTGTAACAATATTAGTATGGATTGTGTTGTACAAATTGTCTTTTGCTGCCTACAAAGACTGACAGACATAGACACGCATAAACACACTGCGGTCCGCCTCCACATATAGACCAGCCGTCCTCACTGACCCAATGACTTCATTCTTCTCTCCTCCTCCTCCTCCTCCTCTTCCTCCTCCGTCAGCCTGCTCTCTTTTTTATCATTTACAGGTGTGTCTCTGCTTACCTCACACCGGACAAGTCATTTGCATTCATTACCATATTTCCCAAAATCACGTGTCAGCTCTGACAGCAAGGGGCTAGTTTTGTCTTAGATCTCCCCAGCTGAAAAGATGAGAAACAAAAAAAAAAATCAATGTCTCCCACAACTCTATCTCTGATGTAGCTATATATAGACAATGGTTATCTTTTTTTCATCCCTCTCATCCTTCATCATCTTCTGGAGAAGATGTACTCCTCCCTAAAGCGCTGTTCTCTTCTGTGTGCTTTCTTGTTTTATCTGCTTGTAGCGCTGTGGGAGTTTGGTATCATGAAGAGTGCAGATCGAAGTTTGGAGTCAAAGGATTTGATGCAATAACGTATCAATGGCTCGACGGCAGATTTGTAAAATCTTTGCCCGATTCATTTAACCAACTTTCTTGCAAACTTCACGAAGGAGATATTTGGCACGATAAAGCCAGTTTGGCCATGAACAAAAGCTCCGTGCAACAATACACACCCACATGCTTCCACACACACACAAACAAACACACATACACTCTCTCTCACACACTCACACATACCCACACAAACATTATGAACCAACTGCTGATCACAGCATAATGCACCAGAATGCTGTCAGCTCATAGATGAACTGAACCAACACCATGTCTCACAAATTGATTAAAACAAAGAATCTGTTAATTGCACTCACATGTGTGATATTTATGTATATAGCTTATATAAGTGAAATAACAGGATTAGGAGTCCAGAGCCTTTGAGATGCTCTGTAAAGAGCTCTAAATGCAATGTGCTCAGAAAGACCAGGCTAACATACTGATGTCTAGCTGGTGTAATCAGGAGTTAAACTGGGATTTGTGATGAGGGGGGGCCTTGCCCAGTGAGGTCAGAGCTCACAGATCAGACTGTGTACAGTATTACTTACTTACTTAATCCTCTTCGTCCCCTGTGGGACATAACGCGGCGTGTACAGTATTAATTACAGTATTATTAAAGGACTAGTTTTATTTATTATTTTTTATTTTATTTTATTTTTATATTTTTTGTTTTCCTCATCCACAGAACACAATGTGTGCAGTTTCACTAAGTTTAATTGAAGAAATAGTGTACAGTATTAATAAGGACTATTTCTTCAATTAAACTTGCAGTGAAACTGCACACATTGTGTTCTGTGGATGAGGAAAACAAAAAAATAATTTCCAGAGTGACATGTTACAGTTGATATTTGTAAATATAGTTTCTTTAAAAACAAAAAAAACTAACTAACTGCTCTCTGCAATTTGGATGAAGCAACATCCATCCATCCATTATCTGTACATTATCTGTACGCCGCTTAATCCTCTGTAGGGTCGAAGGGGGGGCTGGAGTCTATCCCAGCCGACTTGGGCGAAGGCAGGGGACACCCTGGACAGGTCGCCAGTCCATCACAGGGCCACACAACCAAGCACACTCTCATTCACACCTACGGACAATTTAGAATTATCAATTAACCTCAGCATGTTTTTGGACTGTGGGAGGAAGCTGGAGAACCCAGTGAGAACCCACGCTGCACAGGGAGAACATACAAACTCCACACAGAAAGATCCCAGGCGTCCTAACCAGGACGCAAACCAGGGATCTTCTAGCTGTGAGGCAACGGTGCTAACCACTGGGCCACCGTGCAGCCCAATTTTACAATTTGTTAAATGATATTTTTTTCTGTATAATGTACAGTGCTTAACAAATTTATTAGACCACCTGTCATAAAAATGAATCTCA
>OMNN01000279.1:0-24973 GCA_900302755.1 Chromis chromis | reverse complement strand
GTTTGGCGGTTAAGACTAGGATTAGGAATAATGGGTAAAGGTTTCTGTTTTGGTGGTTTATTAATCAGGTAAAAAATCTTTATTAATTAAAAGTGAATACGTTTTTGGTGGTTAGGCTCAGACGTCAGGTTTGGTGGTTAAGTTTAGGATTAGGAATAATGGGTAAGAGTTTATGTTTTATATTTCATTTAAGGTTAAAATCTTTTTAAATTATTATTTAACATAAAATTATTAATTAAAAGTGAATATTTAAGTCTTTTGGTGGTTAGGCTTGGATGTTAGGTTCTGTGGCTAAGTTTAGACATTCAGCTTGGTGGTTAGAGTTAGTAATGGTAGGTAAGGATTTATGATTGGGTGGTTTATATTTTCCATTCATCCATTATCTGTACATTATCTGTACGCCGCTGAATCCTCTGGAGGGTTGCGGGGGGGGCTGGAGCCTATCCCAGCCAACTTAGGGCGAAGGCAGGGGACACCCTGGACAGGTCGCCAGTCCATCACAGGGCATGAAGCAACATTTTAAATGAATTTGTAGAAAATAAATGTTCATCTCCATGTAAAGCTCTGTGTAGTACAACATCCCAGATATTCAGGCCTATACCAAAATACACTGCAGTGGTAGACCATCCATTATTTTTTTTACAATAGTTTGATTCATATTTGCATTCATATGATGGTTCTGGAAACACTGACATTTTGCCATACATAAAAAACAGACTTTGCACAAACCCAACTAAAGTATCTGCAGTGGCTTTAGAGTATAGAAAATTGTATTTCATGATTATGCCAACTGTCTATTGCCTCATTTTTTTTAGATCAGTTCCACTCTCACAATAATGTCACTACAGACAATAATCCACTTTGTACAGCAAAAAAACCCCAAAAAACACAATTCTATGAGGAAATGCTATCTGAG
This sequence comes from Chromis chromis, assembly GCA_900302755.1. Taxonomy (NCBI): domain Eukaryota; kingdom Metazoa; phylum Chordata; class Actinopteri; family Pomacentridae; genus Chromis; species Chromis chromis. Next base: position 24,057 of record OMNN01000279.1, on the reverse strand, counting down.
ATGTAATTAGTCAGAGAAGAAACTAGACCTCTGTACCTTCTCTTGGCTTCATTTTCAGGCTTTAGAAAACATAGCTCATGACAGGGGAATTAAGCCAGTCATAAGGCTTCACATAGACCAGGTGAGCTAGTATAACGAGCAGCAAAGTCCACAGTGAGAGCAGGATGTGATGGTGCAATGGATTAGATAGAAGACTTCCACTTGGGATAAATCAATGTGGACTTTTAGCTTAACTGTCTTTGCACATTTGAAGCAGGCGAGGAGAGGATTGAGCTGCAGGAGGCAGAAGGAAGCCGGTATATTTTCATATTCTGGTGTTTATTTTTCTTTTCCTTCCCTAGGTTTTGGTACTGCAGCTTTAGGTATCTAGTCCTAAAGTAAAGTGTTGGACATATTTGTCTCTCAGAAACACACAACAGAGAGAGTTTGGGGAAAAGTTTACCATCATTCATCCTGAGAAGAAAAAAATTAATGTGTGTACTAAATTTCATGCAGATTTTTCCAAGTGTTAAGACGTTTCAGCTTACACCAGAGTGGTAGATGAACTGATGAACAAATGGACAAGAGAAAGACAGTTTATCATTGATATTGGTAAAACCACCAGCATGGCTAAAGAATAATTAAACCATGTTTATAGTAAATTTATAATATATCAGCATGCTGCCTACCCATAGCTTACCTAAATTAGCCCAAGAAGGACATTCAGTTTTTCATCCATCCCTTAGCTATACCTGCTTTTCTCTGCAGAGGGTTGCGGGGGGGCTGGAGCCTATTCCAGCTGAGGTACACCCTGTACAGGCCCAGTATATAACAGGGCCAACATAAAGACAGACCCATGCAGATACAGGGAAACCACACAAACTGCCCACAGAAAGCCCCCAGCAGACCAGCAGGTTCTAATAGAGCGACTTCTTGCTGTGAGGCGACAGTGCTAAACACTGTATCACCATGCCACCCACACACTGTATTTAAAGATGGATGTAAGCTCGGCGTCTGAAAAGCAAAGCCAACACAAAGGCACTATACACCTGGGTTCTTTCTAACAGCCAGCAGGGGGCGACTCCCCGGGTTGCTATAGAAAGTCTGAATATATAGAAGTATGTGAGAAAATGACCCTACTTCTCCCTTCATGTGTTGCCACAGTAAATGTTTTCCTAATGAGTTTATGGTCTCAGTCGCTAGTTTAGAGACTTTTTGGATACAGCATGATGTTTGTTTGTAAATGATGGGGATACTTTCTGATTGACAGGTTCCCACTGTCTGGTTTCATAAGAGCAAGACGGTTACAGCCAAATTGCAAACTTAACAACATTAGTGCACCAACCAACAGCTGACATCTCGGTGACCACATCCAACTTTTATTTATAGCTTTTAAACTGATATTAAGTTTTATTCTACTAAATAAAATAAGTGTTGAGCTCAAGACTCTTCAGTAAAGTTCCAGCCCAGGTGCCTAACTGCCCTGCACTGGTTTAGAGATGGACCCTTATTTATCATATATTCTTTAACCATGACTGTATTTGTTCCAGAGCCTCATGGTCCATCCTTCACCATCGGTAAGGCCATCTGGCTACTGTGGGGTCTGGTCTTCAACAACTCTGTGCCGGTGCAGAACCCCAAAGGCACCACCAGTAAGATCATGGTGTCAGTGTGGGCCTTCTTCGCTGTCATATTCTTGGCCTCCTACACTGCCAACCTGGCTGCTTTCATGATCCAGGAGGAATATGTGGACCAGGTATCTGGTCTCTCAGACAAAAAGGTAAGGTGGAAGGTTTCTGTTTGATGTTGTGCCCCTCTCTAATCCGTATCCTTAATGTGTAAAGCAGATATAGTAGATTTTTACACGCGTGTCTCTCTGTGCTCTGTCTTGTTTAGTTCCAGAGTCCCAACGACTTTTCACCTCCGTTTCGGTTTGGCACTGTCCCCAACGGGAGTACAGAGAGAAACATTAGAAACAACTATCCAGAAATGCATTCCTACATGACAAAGTTCCATCAGAGAAACGTCAACGAAGCTCTGGCGAGTCTCAAGGCTGGGTGAGGACCTGCACACAAAAGTAGTTGTTTTAGTTTAAATTAAAAAAATGATAGAAAACAAGGCATAAAGTATTTTGATACCAGAATTAACATGATTATATTGATGTTTGAAACTCCCCAATTCTATATTAGAATGCTTTGAAATAGATATTGAGCCGTTTTTATTTTGGTAAATGTCCATGTCTCCGCTTCAGGCAAGGAAAAACCATCTTTATTATATTGAAACATGCTCATTGTTGCCATTTCCTTATTAGATTTTTATGCAACTTGGTTTAATTGATCGAATGCTGTGTCGATGTATCAGGTGTAAAAAAATTTAGAGGAGTCAAAAGCATCACAGAGGCGGTAAAGAGCACCCTGAAAATATGAAAGTGAAATGATGGTACATAATTGTCATATATTGTTATAAAGAGGCTCTTGTTCAAGTCCCTTGTTTTTGCCTTCATTCATGTAAACATATTGCAACAGAATAGCTCCAGTAATACTTTCACTCCCCCTCTTCACTTTTCACTGAGTGCGCCGTTTCGCCAGTCTGTGTGCCAGCTCCAGCCTTTGGCAAACCAAGTGGAAGTCTATTACTCTTATCAGCAGCTTAGTGCTATTTAGCAGGTTAATTGGAATGTTGGAGCTGTGATGTCTGTCTACTAAGTGCTAATTAATTGTAACCTATCTCTCTTTCTCCCTCTCTGTCCCTTTTGCTGTAGCAAACTAGATGCTTTCATTTACGATGCAGCCGTACTCAACTACATGGCTGGCAGAGACGAGGGCTGTAAGCTGGTGACCATTGGCAGCGGCTACATCTTCGCCACCACGGGGTACGGCATCGCCATCCAGAAGGAGTCGCTCTGGAAGAGGCATGTGGACCTGGCAATCCTGCAGCTCTTTGGAGACGGTGAGGGAGAGAGCTGTTTCCTCCACTGTTTTATTCATATGCTGCACAGTTAAATGCACTCAGCGTACAGAGGCTCCGTCATGCATACAGCTGTGCTGATGGGATGAGGTGTATGAATAATTGCTCAAAAATTCATCAGATAGTCACTGAGATAAAGCTGCGTTTTACCAGCTAATGCAACAGATCATAACTTCTTTCCGACCTTGAGGCAAGCATTAAAGGATAAGTCCAGCTTGTTTCAGCTGTGGGCTTATTTTAATGACTTAGTGGTTATTTTAACATTGTGCTCACTAAGTTAACTGCTTAAGCCTTAGAGCCCGACAAATGCACTTTGCTTCTAAATTCACATCCCTTCTTCTTGGTTGGATTGCTCTCGAAGTATTTATTGAAGTAAGGTGTAGCACAAATACACTTTCCAACAATTCCAGCTGTCTATCTGTGTGACAAAGTGTTGATGATAAAAAGTAATCTTGAGTTTACATCAAATTGAATCATAGTTACAGCCTGCTTACTGCTCTGCATCTATCTCCACACCCATTACTCTTATTTCACTCATGAACACATCACTGCATTGATATGTTAATACTAAATAATACTAGTGACTCTTATATCAGTTTCAAATTTGTTAATGCCAAAGTATAACAATTTAAAGACAGATCAAAGTTCTGCAAAGTAATATATTCACTAATTTCTTCACATATTTTCACAGTCCTGCTTGTCAGTTGAAGAAGTCTCTATCGTTTCGTAAAGCTGATCGACCACACATCAAAATATACAGCAAAACATACCGTCTCTGGTGATACTGGTTGTGTCTTTGCACCAAAGAGTAATCAGATCTTGAAATTACAGCAAATGTCACCATGGTCTCCAACATGGAGCTGACATTACATCCCACTTTCTTTGAAAAATTATCACAAAATAATGTATTTGTTTCTCATTTTAGCGATTCAAGAGTTGTCTAAAGACAAGCCTTGATATAAAGGCTCATATAAAAGATCTGGATGTAGCATCATTTCAAATAATGGAATATCTGAATAGCCTAGACTGTTTTTAAAAAAGCAAGGTACCGCATGGATGGTTAGCTCTTATAATTACCAAGATAAGAGCTTTAAAGTAAAGGTAGTAAAATTACCCTGGAAATAGCCTGGGGCTCACTGGAATAAATCTGAGAACATGTCAACACTGTAAAAGTCTGATGGGGAAACAAATGCAAGTGCTCAGATAATAGAACAAGTTGTAAACAAGGTAACGGATGATTTAAACCAAGTTATTTACAGGCAGTACTGAAATTTAGTGCACCTGAATTGTTGGTAATGTAAAGAGATACAGTGTGCATGCATACGCGCAGTACCTATTAAAAGTAGAGCAGCAAGTCACTCTGTAAACTGACAGTTTTAGTCCAACAAGTTTGAAAATGTATTGTTGGTCTGACTGTCTTGCTTTATTTGACTTATTTTTCATTGTAGCAGCATTTCTTAATATCCACAATTAAAGCTGCAGTCAGCAGAAACTTGAAAAGCCAAAAAACTAAAATAAAAGTAAACATCAAAACTAAAAAATATAAAGTCCTCTTCCTGCAGCTCTTCCCTCTCAAACACACAAAAATAGTCAACTTTTATTTATCGCTTTACCTGGGATTTAAATCCTGTCCTCACTGCAGACTTTGTTGCTCCTCATACTATCTCATCTGATCTGTGGAAAGACCTGTGATTGGTTAAAATCTCGCATCACAGACTAGATTTTCTAAAGCCTGAGCCAGGAGGAGGTGCAGAATTGTAGTTTCCTCTCAGACTACTTGAGTTTTAATATGCTGAAAGGTTAATATGACATGTTTGCCCAAAAGAATCACTGCCTACTCCAGCTTTAACTTGGTGAGCACAATGATATCATTACTGGTGAGACGAAAACCAAATTTGTGAAAATCACTGGTAATAAATCAGAATTATGCCTTAAGAGCTATTTCAAGGCTCTTCATTTACTCATGAATATTCTATGAACTGCCCCAGGCTGTGCAGTAGGGACATGTAACAGTGGCTTCGATTCTTATGTATACAGTCCAGGCTCAGTGCTTCAGCTCATTCAATTTGAAATGAAAAGGACTGTGTGGGAGTGAACACATAGTGCCCGAAGTTTAGGGCTTCAATAAAACCAACATCATTTTTTTTAATATTTTGTGGAAAATCCTTTGCAGTCAATGACTGCCTGGAGTCTTGGACCCACACATATCACCAGACGCGTTGTACCCTCCCAGGTGATGTCCTCCTAGGCCTTCACTGCAACCACATTCACCTATTAGTTGTTGTGAGGTCTCTGTCTTTAGCCTGGTCCTCAGCATGTGAAATGCAGCTCAGCTGGATTGAGATCAGGTGACCGACTCAGCCGGTCGAGAATATTCCACCTTTTCACCCTGAAAAGCTCTTTGGTTGATGAAATGTCATCCAATGAGTTTGGATGCGTTTGGCTGAGCCCACAGAATCCCCTTAAACACCTCTGCATTCACCCTGTTGCTTCCATCAGCTGTGAAATCAACAAATGTCAGTGTGTCAGTTCCAGTGGCAGCCATGCGTGCCCAAACCATAACAGAAGCAAAACCGTGTATGACAGATTTAATTTTAATAGACGTTGATTTCATCAGTCCACAGAACTTTGTTCCAGAACTCTGCTGGTGTCTTTTTGTTTGTGTTACAAATTCAACCCAACCCTGCCTTTCTGTGTTTGAGACTGACCAGTAGTTCAGACTGATCCTGGAGAGTGTTCTTGACTTTCTGTGCTGTTAATATAAGGCTTTCCCTCACCTTTCACTCCTCAGTCTACAAAGCTGTCTGCCATTTTCTGCTTCTTCTTTTTTTTAATGAACCCAATTGCTGATTTTGGCAAACCAACTATATTTGATATCTCTTACTTACATGGTACCCCACTTCCCACTAGATAGTAACTCTCAACTCTAAATTAGTTTTGAATTTCATATGAGCTCATTGTTCTGATTTGGGCACTATGTGTTAGAAAAGCTATATTTCTTACATAGTTTTCCTGTATTGATGTAAACTTCCTCAAATGAAAGCTGAGACTTGGCATTTTAATGTCCCATTCCATTATTTCATTCAAGGACGTTATCCTCAGTCAGACATCGATGGGGACCGGGTTGGGTTTATGGAAGAGCCCAGAACATTATTCTTGACTAGTCTGGTGTTAATGAAGTTATCACTGCTGTGCCACGTGTCCATGTGTACATCGCTCTCAATTTATAGAAGTACGCATTGCTTCTGCGGCTGTTGGAATGTTACAGCTATTTATTAAATTCAAAGGAAAGATTTCAGCAAAACTGGACTACTAATGTTCCTGCAAAATTACATTACATTTTGACAGACACCTCAACACGTTATGTACTAGATACTCATTGATGGTGTAGCACTACCTGGACACACGCTTGGGCTTGATCTATCCCGGCTGAGTGCATCAACACGACATACTGTATGTTCAAAGAAGTGTAGATAGGCTACGATGCAAGCAAAAGACATGAAAGTTGGTTTGTGATGTTGCAGAGCTCCGTGTGTGCATCTCTGCTGACTAAAGACACAAACTAAGGCTTTTGAACTCTGCAGTTTTCATTCTGGACCAGTCTCTGTGCAGAAATGCAAAGAAAAGCTCCTCACACTGTAAAATTTAACTTTACTACCTCCTGCAACAGATTCTCTCCTTCCTCCGACAATCCATGTTAAGTTCCTCTCTGCTACATTAGTTTGAGGAGAGCAAAGGGGTTCTCTTTTGCTCTAAATATTCAGGGAAATAGGAATTGGTGGTGGCCCCAGGACCTACATGATGGACCCACAACTTTGGTACCGCAATTACAGCTGTTGTGTTCACTATTGCTTCATGGGTGCAACCAAATGTATGACTGGGAGGGGTGTCACACACTAGTAATGACTGACCTGGTAGTAGCCAAACACTACCATTGTCCTTAACAAACAGAAATAAATAGGAATTAACAACAGATATATATTAAAGGGGACAGGTTGGTTTCTCTGTTAGACTGTATGGTTATGCCCTAGATCTTATTTCTGATTCAATGTGCTGAAGCAGGGATCGTGGAGTCCAAGAAATGTGTAACTGTCTAATACTTACAGTCTAGACTGCAGTGTAAAATACAGTATTTTCATGAATGTTTCGAATCTCTAAGCCATGGAGAGAGAAAAAGGTCTCCCTGACAGTAAGATTTCACCCACTCCCATCTGTTCAGGAAAAGAGCTGTGAGAGTGAGGAGAAAACCATAATAATAAGGAATTTGTGTGTCTAATTGGCTCTAAACGTCATCTACTCTCACATACAGTAAATCAAGCGCAGACAGAAAAGGTAAGACACTGCTAGTAGGAATATAAGTTGAGATTTAGCTCCACTGTGGGGGCTCTATGCTTTATGGTCATGCTTGCCTTTTATGGGAGACTGTCCAAGCTCTCCAGGGTTTGTTCTTTTGAAATACACTTCATTCCAGCTATAGCTGCAGCTTTAATGAGTCTCTGAACGAGTGGGGAATGAAATGAAATGTGTTCCAAATGTCTGTTTCTAACCTGTGCATGCTTTATGGTTTTGAAGCAAAAACTCTTCATCATAAACAAATCAAAATGTCACAGACAACAGCTGCTTGCTAAGTTTATCGACTTTAACAGTCTAATTTCACAATGTCCTGTTTTGATATACAGCTCGGCTCGGAATGGGAAATGTAATGGAAGTTTGGTGTGTGTGTGTGTGTGTAGGTTCATGTCTGTGTGTTGTAGCTAGTTTATTTGGGTACGGTCCAGCATGTTGTGAGCATCCTGAACCAAGGGCCCTCCGGGGCCCACTATAGTGCGTCCCAGTTAGGGGTGCCAGCATAGCTTCTAGTGTATTTCGACACTGTGTGTGTGAGAGTGTGCGGGTTTGTGTGTGTTTGCGCGCACATGTGAATATGGGTCAGCCCTGTGAAAATGAGAGTGTGTGTGTTAGAGAGCTGAAGTGAGAGAATGTAGAGATTGTGATTATTTATGACACAGGTTTATTTTTATCAACCTACATAAAATTCAGTAAGAGTGCTCTCTGTGTACTGTTTCTTACTTATTGATTATCAGACAGGTTAGTTATATATTTGACTAATAATCTCTTGAACTTTTGTGAGACTCATTTATGTGTCCGTTTGCACGTGTGTGTGTTTGAATATGGGTCGGCTGCAGTACCATCCCTCTGTGCCACTGGAACGGCATTAATACAGGAACCAAGCAGTCCTGTCTCGCCCCTCTCAGGATTTCAATGTCACTTTGCCACGCCTCACCATCCACTCCCCTCCTGGTGGCCTAGAAAGTGATCAGACTCACGCGCAGGGCGCCAACAGCCTGGTGCGAAGGCTGGAATGAAGTCTGGGTAGTTTGACGCAGGCCTGAGCAAAAAATATATCACAGCTGTTCTTAAAATAAAACTGCAAGTTTGATTGCAATTTTTCTGATTCACTGCTGAGTGAAAAGTTTTCGAGTCATTCGGTAGAGTTTGATGACTTTTGCCCTTGAAACCACTGAAAGACCTGTTGCGTCATTTCAGAGACACGAGGCATCAATGATGAAATACTTACTTCTTCCTCAGTATTAAATATCCTTTTTAAACTTTTCATATGACTTTTGATTCCAAAGCATACTTTCAGTTATTAGATTTTAGAATGTGACTAAAAGTAATATTAGGGGAAATGAAAAAAGACTACAGGCAATAAAAATTAGAAGGTGATGAAAACACAATAAGCACATTTTCACTAAACCTCTGACGGTCTGTAGCTGTCTGACATCAGCTGAATTTTCATTCTCTAAGTTAAATCTTCAAGAGTCCTGTATTTTATTCCTCGAGAAAGATTGATGCAACTCTCATGTCCATACTGTGCTTATCTTAGCATAAAGACATATTGTGGCTCATAACCACTGAAATGGGTCAAACAGAGAACAGATAAAGTGTTAATCAAGTTTCCAAGATGGCAGTATGTCTCTTTTGTTACTTTGACCTCATCCATGATAGCTGTTTTCACCAGTTTTCTTGTTATGCTAAGCTAAGCTAACCAGCTGCTGGGTGAAGCTGTATATTTAGGCAAAAAGAAGGTCTCAATCATATCATGTAACTCTCTGCCAGAAAATAACCTTTGTAATCTCATAGCATTTGAGGTAAAAGCCTGTAAAAGGTTACTATTACAGACAAAATACAGCAGGTTAAACCTGTCAAATTCCTAAATTAAACATTGACAACTCTCAGAGCCATCAGATTTCCTTCACTAAAAATGACCTTACTTTGTTTTGTCAGGACCTTGCAGTCACATCCCATCTGTAGATGGAGTTTGCTCAGTTGTCATGGAGACAGCTCACTTTAGGTGAAAAAAAAAACATCAGATGTGCTTAAAATACAAAAACTAAGATGCATCTTACTTTTGATTGACATTTTGATGCGGCACGGTAAGAAGGGACCAGGTGTAAGTAATAAAATTGATGTTGGATGAATTTAACTTACTGTTAATGTACTTAGTAGAGGGCGACTGACGTGGTTTTTTGAGGGCCAATACTGATACTGATTTAGTAATCAAGGAGACCAATAACCGATATTTGGAACCAATATATTAATAATAATGATAACATTATTTATATAGCACCTTTCTAAAATAAAGTTTCAAAGTGCTGCACAAACTAGACAATAAAATACAGGGGATTAAACCAAACAAACAAAACAACACATGAAATAAAGAACAAACATAAAGAGCCACAATGCAAAGGATTTTAAAAAGAAGCAGACAAAAACATAGAACAAAGTAAAGAATATACAAGAACAAAATAAAATAACCACAATAAAACTAATAAAGACAAGGCATTATGACAGTAGTGTTTTAAAGAAAGAACTGACATTGCCAGTCTGATGTACATTTGCAGTAAAAATGAAAATCGTGGTGTCCAAATTCACAAACTCCAACATATAACTTTTATTTGCATATGTTTAATTAAAAGACAACTTTTCAAGATTTATCCATGAGTGTTGATAGGTTATTGCTGGTGATATGTAACCAATCAGACAGTGGTTTGGGTGGGATACTGCTATAGACCACCGATATAGAGAGAGGCAGCTGAATCTTAGCTAAAGTAGTGCATTTTTAAATTCATTTAGTTCAAATAAAGTAAAACAAATAACAATACTGATGATCAGAAAAATGCTGGATATGGCAGAATGAACATCTGCTATATATAAAGCTTGGCATTGTAATATAGTTGAAACTAAGTCTTCGTATTTGTGTGATGGTGTTTGTGGGCATGTAGTGTAAAAAAACACATGCATTAGTCTAAAATATTATTTTTCTTCTAGAAAAAAAAAGTCAACACATTTTCCTTTATTAACAGTCATTCATTTTTCCCAGTGTTGGACCTTCACACAGGCCCTGAGCAAACAATCTGTAACTATATTATTCTGGATTTGAATCCAGCCCGACAATTGTTACATCCTAGGTGTGTGCTTATGTCCAGTCAACCACAAAAAAAAACATGTGAATTTTCTAGATAAAAACAAAAAACTTGACATAAAGTGACAGAAATGCAAGTATAATGGCATCCTATCCCCAAATAAGTTGTCCCACCAAGAGATGCCGGTGTTACACCCCAGTTACAAGTTAGAATAGCTGCAAACTGGTAACTGTTTATCAATGTTTCAGCAGATATAAGTGGAGGCTGCTGCATGACTGTGTCTGTAAATGTGCCTGTGTGTGCGGCGCTTCTTGCTGAGTTTGTATGCTGCGGAGATCCTTGTTGATGCTCAGAGGCCAGCCAGTGCTGTGGTGCAGGAGTCGTGCTGACGTGTAGCGACAGCGGCTGAATGTATGATTAATTAACCGACGCCTGTCCTGCCACAGTCGGCTTTGATAGAGAACAGCTCGCGATGAAACAGAAGGTGACCCACAAAAGAGACCAGAAGCTAAGGGACCGGCATCAGACGCGGAACAGACACAATTGTTTGCAGAAAGGAGTGCGAATGAGATTGAAGTAATTAACATGTGACCAGTGGCATGTGGAACTCTTTTTCCGTCTCCTGTGAAGCCGACTGCAGAATTCAGAGCTCTATTTCACTTCTAACCACCCTGACCCCCCTTCCCCTCCCTGTCCGCCATCTTCCCTCCTCTCTTCTTCTGTTGCATCATTCTCTCCATCCCTCGTGTCCTCCAATACCCATCCTGTTATTACATCATATCCCTCCTCTCTAAATTTTATATCAATTCCCACTTTTTTACTCCCTGTTTTTTTTTTTTTAATTTCAATTCCCGTACGAATTATAAAAACACTTCTCCACATGTCGTCATCTGGCTCCTATCGCCATCTCCTGCTTCTGTCCATCCATGTATCTCCCTTGTTGCTCCATCAACTCTTTACCACCCCTCTGCCCAACCCCTCATCCATCTCTTCCTGCCTCCTTCATACCATCTGTTTCCTCCTTCATGCTTTCACTGTCTCCCTCCCTTTGTCCTTCCTCTCATCTGCCCATCCCCTCCATGTCATTCCATTTCCTCCATCCAGGTGAGATGGAGGAGCTGGAGTCCCTATGGCTGACTGGGATCTGCCACCACGAGAAGAACGAGGTCATGTCCAGCCAGCTGGACGTGGACAACATGGCCGGCGTCTTCTACATGCTGGGTGCCGCCATGGCTCTCTCGCTCATCACCTTCATCTGCGAACACTGGTTCTACTGGCAGCTACGCTTCTGCTTCATGGGCGTCTGCTCCGGCCAGCCCGGCTTCGTCTTCTCAATCAGCAGGGTAAGACAGAGCGGATTACACTGAATGTTGTCCTGATGATGTAGTACCATAAAATGCACAAAGAAGCATGTTGACACACAGTAGAGGACATTCTCCTCTTGCTCCAGCTTAGTCCCGATAAACTCTCCATAAGGCAGAGCACGCTAACTGAAGCTGACGTATTTCATACCATGCTCCTGTAATAAAGCATCAAAATCAAGCACAAGCCCATCGCACTTTGCAACCTCTCCAACTTTTACAGTGGCTGATATAAATAGACTTTCACACAACTCTCTACAACTGCCATCTTTGCCTCCTACAAAACCAAGGGCAGCAACATCTGGAGAATTTTAGCTTTAAAGTCTGAGAAGGAAGCTGCCCAGACTTGGCTCCGCTTGGGTTTTTTAAATATTTAAATCTCTCCGTAGAATAGCAGATGAAGGGACGCTTTTGCTGCCTGAGTTGTCATTTTGTGGTAAACCATCTGATGGCTAAGAATAAGTCCTGATTGTTATTGTCAGCACTCTCTCACAGGTATGAATGACACCTCCAGAAATAGTTATTTGTCAGGGAGCAGACAGGAACGTAGGGGGGTAAAAGATGTGCAGACTGCTAATAGTGCTCCACAGGCTTGGGGAGTAATAGAAGTCATGGAACGGCTTTATGTAATTATGACACAAAATAAAAGTAGTTGTATTCTTTTAAAGTTGCAGAACAAAAAAATGTAATCCCATTACCAGTACATTCAATGAAAATGTGAGTTTTGGGAGGATTGCTCGTTCAAAATACATTTTCAATAAGGCTAAAGAAGGATATAATACCATGCCAGGGTTTCCAACACTCACTTTTCAGTCTGTGCAACACTGGTCCATAAACATGACAAAGAGCACAAAAGACACAGTTTGCGTGCCTTTAGTTGACAGAGACACTTCTTCATTGATAGTTTTGCCTCATTTACTTTGCTCTGTAATTTCACACCTATTACAGAATGAAATGTCTATAAAAAATATATCTCTACTGTGATTAAGACACAGACTGTACCACATCAGATTAATGAGACTCACCTATAACGAATGTAATCCAGAAGAGGACTGTGTGCATTTATCCACATAGAACAACTAATTAGGCTAATTAGGTGGCAATTTCTGTTAAATAAAGCACAAAGTGTAATTCTGAATGTGCAGATGGACTCACAAGACCAGTCCAATGAATGAGCTGAGTGGAATGAGTAAAGAAAAGAGGAAAAACAAAGTCTTTTATACAGCAGACAGTTGCGAAGGTTAGCAGAGTGTAAGTTATACATTATCCTTAGCTGGTAGCCAAAACAGCATCCTTGACGACTATTCAACCTCCGGAGGCCTCTATGCAGACCCTCTTTATCTCACTCTTGCCCTTGCACAAGTGGTGCAACGTTGACAGAGAGCCATTACTGCTGTGTGCAAAGCAGTGAGGCTCAGCGTTTTCCTAACGCCTAATGAGAGTCCTGAACAGGCGAGCTGTTAGCAAAGGTCAGAGAGGTCACACACAGTCCAGGTATGGTTACATGAACGTTACATGAGCAATGACGAAGCATTTAATTAGAAATTCCCATCGCACGGCTTAATTATAAATGATCCCCAACATGTAGATGTTAAATGACACTGTGTCTTCACTTCAGACTGGTGAGCGGCCACACATATTTTTTATTTTACTGGTCTGTTTACTAAAGTCAAACATATTTTACTGCCATGTCAAGTGTTTTAATACAGAGATTTGTCATAGCATGATATTTACAGTAGTGGCATTATTGTGCCAAGTCACTGCCCAAATATACGATGATGATGAAAACACATTTACCACAAGTACCACAAGTTGCAGTAATTGTGATTTCAGAAGTAATATTTAACAGATTTTATCAGCTATTTAAAGTTTCAGTTAATCTGTATTACTAAAAAATTCAGTTACTACTGGAAATGAATTTTAAAAAGGAAGTATTCTATATAACCCCCCATGTAGAAATTCACAGTCATCAGAATCTCACTCCAACCGGTAGCTGAATGTTCACAACTCTGCCAAGCACATGCACAGACATTACAGAATAAAAGACATCTTATTGATATTTATTTTCTCTTGTCTGTTTTCACATATGTGGTATTGAGGTAATCCAAAAGTCGGGGTAATGAAAGAAGTTACTTGGATTGTGAGACTTGGATTAGGTCACTGACTACATTTTAAACAGGGAATTAGTGATTAGATACGTTTTTAAAATGTTGATCCAGCATATGCCTTATTGTTCATAATGTCTCTCAGATGAAGGCAATTTGTTCTTTGAGGCAGCAGAATTATAAAGGACCATGCATCCTTATGTAACCAAGCCAAAGTCCCACTTCCAAAGCATACTCACACACAGCAGCTCTCTCCTTTTGTTTTTTAACACTTAGGCCCTTCTGACGCCCATGAGGTAAATATTTACAAAATGTTGAGCTGAAATCAATATTTCACTCAACAAAAAATCAGCCACAGAACCGGAGAGGGTAGATTACTGGATCCCAGGAGACCAAAGTCACCCCCGAGGTATTTGATTTGCATTCCAATTGTTTTGACATGGCTCCGGTGTAATTCACTGCGTGCCTCTGAAGGTGAACCGCTGCAGGCGAAACCACGTGGCTAATTTACAGCACAGAAACCACACACTGCTGCTCTCTCCCTCCATTTGATATGCTGTCGTGGTGCTGGGGCTGCTGGTGCCAAGAACACAAGGCTATGGAGAAAAAAAAAACATAACATTTTCCCCTCTGTTCTAATATAACGCTCCAGTGCCCAAATTTGATTATTTTGTATGGTATTAATTTTACGTCTTTGCGTGGCCTTGTTTATGGTCATGTGTGCGTGTCTGTTCCTGTTTGTGCCGAAGGAGCATAAAATACTTGTTGCTAAAATGTCAGCTGACTACTTATTACCAAAGACAATGGGACAGGTGTTGATTTTGATCATTGCATTATTATATTAGATCTTTTTTTTCCATTATATTCAAATGTGTTGATGATGGCTACATTCCACTTTAAGTAGGTCCTGTTTTCGCGCATGCTGGTTCACTGACATGACTTACTGGCCCCTTTAGACATAGATTCATTTCCGTTAATCTGATGGCATCTGAACGTTTCGGCTTCATGTCTAGATGAACACCCTGCTCACTTTTCCAAAAAAATGTCGCAATGACAATCTTACTAGGTCGGACCTAGTAATATTCCTGTTTTATTTTCAGCACAACACAAGTCTGATCTGGATGCTGTCACATTAACGGACAAGCACAAGTGAAATACTTTGAGTTCTGTGAAGTAATTTGGGCAAGATTTTTTTTCGAGATTTCAGCAAAAGTATTCAGCCAAAAACATCACAGAGATCACTTTGCCCTACAATGCAGTACAAATGGAAATGTCTTTACTGCAACGAAGACAGAATTGTGCAGATCAAATTAAGGAGACTCAACAATAATTAAAGTAGTCCAGGTTTTGACAAAATGTTAAAAGGAGCTTAAGTGTAGTTTGTTGCCTCCAGCTGTTTGTAGGAGTCTTTCCTCTGAGTTTATTAAACAACAGCTGCAGGATCTCAATGAGCATCTCCCAAGAGAGAGAACTGCCCACATTTAGACATGTGAAACTGCCTCTAATTTCAAGTTGGCCTGTTTAATCCGCATCAGACAGGCAAGAACACAGAGTCAGCAATTGCATAGTTGGGATTTGGACTGTTTGAAATATGTGAGTCAATAAGAAAATCCCTGTTAAGGTGGCATGCTGCAAAAAAAAGGTAAGAGAACAGGTCACGACATAGTCAGACTGTACTGATGCAACACATTTTCCTGTGCTGAAGAAACTGAGACTCAGTCTCACACCTTCCTTATATCGCAGCTGATTACCGTCTGAATAATTACATTAAATCAAAAAATACTTACTCAGAATATTATTAGACCTCAGTTCGTGAGGCAAAAGAAAAGGTTTACATCACCTCAATAAATTAGCAAATTGTGAGAATAACGTGGACAAAATCTTTAATTTTAAGGAAATCATAACAGTTTGGACAGTTCAATAAGTTTACTATTAGCTTAGATTCAATCTTTGTTTATTACTGCATCATTATACATTATCACTGGATATACTGTCCAGTCTCACATGTATGACAAATATCATAATCATGGCTCTCTCCATCACTTGTGAATATGTCTGAATGACAGAATGCCATCATTTTAACAGACTGAAGAAGCAGCAATGTTCCCATGTCTGAAATGGGCTTTAATAGAACTGAGCTGTCATTAGCACACCTGTTCTTTCACTACACTGACAAGTCAGAATGTCTGCTGTCAAACAGGCCTGTTTGTATGGGAACTGGATCAGAGACCAATTAGGCTTCATGTAACATTCAGTAATTGCTCTCATTTACAGAAATTACCTCTGCCTTTGCTGCAATGTGACAAAATAAATGAAGGCGTTGTATGTGTCCACAAATACAGCCAGATGATTCAGTATGTTAAAATATTCAGAGGAAATATTCATAGAGTGTATTTGCATATGTAGCACCGAGCACGAGAATTGTAAAACAACAGTGGAAATTACTGTTTATTATCGCTCCGCAGTCCTCGGCCTAAGCATCACATTGTCTCCTTCTCATTTACTTGAGTGTTTTCTCTCCAGCCGTGGCCGTTTCTTCCTTTTCCGTTTTTTTTTTTTTCTTTCTTGCTCTGCCACTCAGATTGATTCCGCTTTTTTAATTTCACACCATAATCCAATAAACCTTATTGTTATTGCTGCAATTAACATTTAAGCTTGGCGGTGTAAAAAATGAGACATCTGTCACGGTTGGCGTGAGTCACGTGACTTTGGTCATAGCTTCATGGTTGGTTAGCGTTTCCTCCCTCAGCAGCTCTCCCCTGGCTACCTGCTCCTCCAGGTCCCACCTGCAACACTGAAACAAATTAATTATATTGATTCATAAAGCCTCTAATGACTTCAGAACAGTAAATGTATTAGAGGTTTAATCACTCCACTTTTCACAGCCCTCACATCACATTATGGCTAAGTTCCTTTACATTTCACACCATATACTTACACTACACGCAGGCGGTATTGGTTTATGAGCTGTTACATGTACAGTCGGCGGTGCAATTGGGAACAGCAAGTTATTTGTTGATTTCCTGCCTCTCTGTATCAGTGTAATCACTTATAGATTTTGCTGCGATACCTTGGTGGATAGAAAATTCTTAGAAACCCTCAGGCTACAGTTATTTCTATTCACACAACTTGCCCAAATAATCAGCTGCCAACTGTTACATTATGTGGAGAGTGTGCAGAGTAGACAAAATCTGTTGTTGAATATGAAGCAGCAATCACTTGTTAAAAGACCAAATTTTCATGATCTACCTGTATTAACTTCTTGCTCCCGCTTGTGGTTGTTGCCGCTATTCATTTGTGCATGTAAGAGCACAAAAGAGCTTGAAAAACTCACACTTTTTCATCCAGACCTTGCCCTCACACTGCGTCATTGCTATTTACAACACACATACAACCTACTGGGAGAAGATTATGGTAAATATTTCAGTTAAATTTAGCCCAAAACTGGATGGTTTCATAGATGTCATGGAAGGGAAGATGTGACAGATTCAGCAGCAGGTGGGGTGTAATCAGAACAATAAAGGAAGAAAAACAAAAAGGGATGAAGTGATGGCAAATTATATAAACAGGCAGATGGAAAAAAGAAACACAGACGAAATGGAGAAGAACCAGATAAACATTGAAAGATGGTTCTAAGTAGACAAAAAACCTGAAAGGTGGGTGTATACATTTGCTCTCCACTTCATCCATCCAGGTCCCATCTTTCTTGGATACCGTTGAGTCATTTCGTATTTATGTTAACCTCTCTTAGTTTTAGCCACTGTCAGGCTTTACATACTTGGCCGTTAACAGACTGTGAAATTAAAAGAAGTAATAACATTATCTATAAAACCAGAATGAGGGATGAGGCCTTTTTGCTGCAATGCAGGCACAGTCCATGTAGCTAATTAACTAGCAGAAACAAGAGGCGATGGGAGGGACGACTGAGGTCAACTAGTCATATTAGGGGATAGAAGGAGGAGGTGGAGAGGAGTCATAGATAAACAGCGGAGAGGATTTGACAGACCCCTAACCTCTTGGCAGAGTCCTGACCTTTGCACTGGCAAGCAGGACAGAGGTCAGCTGATGTTCGATCTTTAACGGCGGCCAAAACATTCCTTCATTTCTATTTCCATAGATGTCCAGAAAAACTGAGTAAAATCATTGTTGGGAATTGATCGGATCCTTTTTCCGTCCCCATCTGTCATGCCTGGTTTGCTCTCCCCTGTACATCCATTTTTATCTGAATATTGTATTGTACATCACTGAATGCAAATGAAGCAGTTTATCTTTCTGTCACTGTAAGACTCGGCTAGTGTCTCCTTGGCTTGGCCTTTCTCTATGGAAGGAATTGTGTTGTGGCCAGCGGCATTGAGAGGTTGTGGGACTGAGGTGTTTAATAACTGCCGAAGGATATTGTTCAGCTGAATTCTAATCACATTGATTAAAGGTATTGACCAGTGGGTCCGAGGGGTTTTTACGGCCCCTTTGCCTGTATCAATCATCCACCATCGAGCCACACTATCTCCTCTAAATCTTCAAACTGTTTGAACTGTCTCACTTTATCTCACAGCAGTGAATACACCAAATGTTACTGTCTATAAATTCCACATAACATGTACTTCTGTTTTCCCTTACTATATACTGCAAGGTATTGATGGCATCAACACAAAGAGTTGTTCCAAAAGTCCTATCTTCAAATAGCGTCACGTAGCAATGTACATTGTGTGTTTTATGCAGCATAATGACTTTAATAGTAATTAAGTATCAATTTGCTGTTTTTCCAAACTTTGTCCCTCCCCTTATAGAGCTGCATGCATTCATATATCCACAGTTGCGTATTGGAACTGCAATCTTAAGGGCAAATCCTGCTTTAAGGTACTCATGACATCAATTTTAACATCTACCCAAGTCCACAAGGGTCCACGCGGACCGTTCTGTGGACGTCTGTATGTAATCCAAAATTTGTGAAAATGCCCTGCAGTGTGCCAACTGTGCATGTGCCAAAAAACAAATGGTGCTTAAAACAAATGCGTGTTTTGAGGAAAGACTGTGGAGGCCTTTCTCCACCATCCACACCTTTATAATTCATTATTAGAAGAGTTTTGATTAAGGCAGTAGACTGCTGGATTTTGGAGGTGTTTTGATTTGTACATGCTGAGAATCTTTAAATTCTCCAGCAATGCTGTGCTATGTCCACCCACTGAGCTCAGGACACCTCAGCAATAATTACATTGTCACAGCAGCAATCTGTAACTAACTGCTATATCCTGTAAAAAAGTGCAAAGTCATAGCCTTTCTAAAACATCCAAAGCAGCCCAGTGTGTTTTTCTGTTTCATATAAGGGGCAATGTGACTGTGAGCAGCAGGCCACCGTGTACCTGTTGTAGTAAGAATAGAACTGTGTTCACTGTCTGCTTTCAAATTTCCCATCGGTCATACAGAAACCATGAACTGGCCTTAATGCTTGTGTCAACTTACATTATGTCTACACAGTGGGCATAACAAAAGCAGTATGTTAGCTGAGCAGAAGCAGAAACAGCTTCAGTCCTCTGTCACTGTCTACATGGGATGTGTTCAGACAGAGTACTGAGTGTAGGTCACCCACATTTTGAAAGTGCTCAGAGCCCAACACACAATCACTGTACGTACACATAAATAAACCTGAAGTGTAAAAATGTGCTTGAGGTTGCATTTATGTTTGCTATGCAAGCTGTTACACAGCCCGTGTAGACAGCTGGATTGATTAAAATCACAGTATATCTGTTCTGTCAGATGTGTGCGAGTTGGACAGATGAAAAACAAGGCTGAAACAAATGCGTAGACATGCGTTAGAATACAATAATGGTGAAAAACAAATGTTCAAAATGCTCACTCTTGCCTGTATTTCTCCCACACAGGGTATCTACAGCTGTATTCACGGGGTGCAGATCGAGGAGAAAAGCAGCTCTGCACTGAACTCCCCATCAGCCACCATGAACAACACCCATTCCAACATTATGCGCCTCTTACGCACTGCCAAGAACATGGCCTCCCTGTCCGGGGTGAACGGCTCACCACACAGCGCTCTGGACTTCATCCGCCGTGAATCTTCTGTTTATGACATCTCAGAACACCGACGCAGCTTGGCAGGCCACTCAGACTGCAAACCACCTTATCTACCGGAAGATAACATGTTTAGCGACTACATCAGTGAGGTGGAGAGGACGTTTGGCAACCTCCACCTCAAGGACAGTAATTTGTACCAGGACCACTACCTACACCACCACGGCTCAACACTAGGGCTTAGTGGACCTCCTCCCAACAGACCCCATAGTTTGGGAAGTGCTAGTTCTCTGGAGGGTGGCATGTTCGACTGTGACAGCCTGGGTGGAGGGGTGGCCCCTATTTTTACCACCCAACCCTGCTCTGCACTGACCCATAGGAACATGAGCAAGTTTGACCTGCTGTCTGGACAGACTCCTCCCTCGGGTCAGAGCTTCAAGGGAGGCCTGCCCGACCTGTATGGGAAGTTCTCCTTCAAGGGAGGTGCCTCAAGTTCCACCTACATCCCTGGACAAGGCTACGTTGGAGGGAGAGGAGATGATGATGGGAATATCCGTTCAGATGTCTCAGACATTTCCACACACACAGTAACTTACGGTAACCTGGAGGGTAATGCCAAGAAGCGCAAACAATACCGTGATAGCCTGAAGAAGAGGCCGGCCTCTGCTAAGTCCAGACGGGAGCTGGATGAGATTGAGCTGGGCTACAGAAGGAAACCCTACCACATTAGCCACCACCACTACCATGGCCACCGTTCTGCCTCCCCACCACTCTTGCCCTCTGAACGTAAAAGAGGTGGTGGAGGAGGCGGAGGAGGAAACAACGATGGGAACTCTTATCTTTTCAGAGAAAAGGAGAGCGTTAGGGATTTTTATTTGGACCAGTTTCGGCCAAAAGAGGGCGTCCCTCAGTGGGAACATGTGGACTTGACAGAGGGTCCTGGGAGCAGAGATGGAGGCGTGGCCACCTGCACCTCCCTGGTACCAGTGGATGACTTTCTAAAGAGCAAACCCAAAAAGTCTGATTCAAAGAGCGGGGGAGGATCTGGGTTGGCAGGAGGAGAGTGGGAGTGCAGGAACTGTCGGGCTAGCGGGGGAGCAGGGGGCAAGCAGATGTCCATCCATGGAGGGGGTGGGTACGGTGGTATGAGCTGTGGGTCCTCAGGAGGTGGAAACAGCCGCCCAAGCTCTGCAACCTGCATGCGCTGTGAAGGTTGTAAAAAGACAGGAAACCTCTATGATATCAGCGAGGACAATAACCACCTCTTGGAACAGATGGGGGGAGGGCAAAGTGTGGGGGGAGGAGGTATGGGCGCAGGCCCTCAAGCTCAATCTCAGGCCCAGCAACGGAGGAAAAGTGGAGGACTCGGCAAGCCACTGAGGCGGCAGCACTCATATGACACATT
The DNA here is from genome assembly GCA_900302755.1 of Chromis chromis. Taxonomy (NCBI): domain Eukaryota; kingdom Metazoa; phylum Chordata; class Actinopteri; family Pomacentridae; genus Chromis; species Chromis chromis. The sequence continues at coordinate 2,789 of OMNN01000279.1, read as the reverse complement.
TGTCGACCTTCAGAAAGAGGAATCAGGTGGGATGGGAAGTTTAATGGGTTTAGGAGGAGGTGGAGGGATGAGTGGTGCAGGTATGGGAATGCTGCCCCCACCCAGGAGTGTAAGCTTGAAGGAGAAAGAACGCTACATGGAAGGCAGCAGTCCCTTTGCACACATATTTGAGCGTCATGGGGGCTCAGAGAGGGACAGAGACCGAGACCCGCTGTTTTATGGAGGTGACAGCCGGAAAGGACCTGGCTCGCCGTTTGGCCTGTTCCGAGGTGGCGATGGCCTCCACCGCCGCTCCATTGGAGAGAGAGACATGAGGGACAGGGACAGGTCTCTGATGGAAGGAGGAGGTGGGGCAGCTTTCTCTTTATCCAAATCTCTTTACCCCGACCGGGTAAACCAAAACCCCTTTATACCCACCTTTGGCGACGACCAGTGTCTGATGCACGGAGCCAAACAATATTACATGAAAAAGCAACAGCAGCAGCAGCAGCAACAAGTTGCCAAAAACAGCCGAAGTGACTTCAGGAGCCAGCTGAGCGCAACGTCATATCTGCCACCGTCTGCCACGACCGGGGTGATGTCCAATGTGGCCCCGCGGTTCACGAAAGAGCTCAGCCTCGGTGGAATGAACCACCATGGCTCCATGCTGGGGGTCGGCCCCCCGCGTCCCTTCAACGGAAGCAATGGCCATGTGTACGAGAAACTCTCCAGCATTGAGTCTGATGTGTGAAAGACAAATGGGGGGAGGAGGAGCGGACAATGGCAGGGGAGGAGGAGAGAGCAATAGAGGCATCTAGTGTTAGGAGATCAGGGATGATTCTAAAGACACTGTAGACACACTGAAACCTTAGCCCATACTGAGACAGAGAGAGGTACAGAGGAGAGAAACATAAAGGAGGAAAACACGGAAAGGTAGAGACTCTGAAATATAAAAATAAGAGTAAGGGAAAAACGTTTTGCAAGAATATATGGGTAAAAACAATCAGGAGACCCTGAGGAGGTGTGGGATGTTAACCCACTCTCAAAAATGGCCAAAGCTACTCTACTTTTATGTCCAAACATATTCAATTAACATTCCCCTCAACCCCACAAAAGCGCTCAACTCGAGTCCGTCATTTCACCCACCAGTGTGGTAGAAGTCAATGTACTTGGTTGATATGAAGCGTCACCTCATCTTAGTTCGATATCGCTCGTGTGAGCTCGGTGCGAGTTGATGGCTGTCTGAAGGCTCCCGCTGAGCGCTCATGAGGAAGGACAGCGAGAGCGGAGACAGGAGCGAACTGCCCATCTGCCCCTGTGTCACTGCAGAAAGTAGACATTGCCACGTTTACCAGAGCTGCGACACAGGAGAGGACTGGAGCGTCTCCGTCTTTCTCTCTCTCTCTCTAGATGGAGGCAGCCTGGCCGGTCCATCTCTCTTCACCCTGCACTCTTCTGTTCCCTCTCTCTCCTCTCTCTCTCAGCCCCGCTCCTCCTCCTCATCCCCGATGCCAAAAGAGCTGATCTTGTTTGCTATGAGAAATACAATCATGAATGATAATAAGATATTCTTATAGAAAAAACAGGGTATAAGAACAACAATAATACTGATAACGTTGTGAATAACAAAGATGTTAGTGCTGATTATGATAACACTGCTTATTATATCACTAAGTTTTTCTTGTTTTGTGTTCTGTTGGTATAATATTTCACTACTGTTTTAGTATCTGTAGTTGTATTCTGTCTGCCCCTGGTGGCAGCAGAAAGGTTGTTCTTAGTTCAACCAACAAGCCAGAAAGACTGACTCCTGTTTTTCTGTTTTCTGTAGAATATTTTACTCCATGCTCATACGTTTATTTGCTCCTTGTGGTAAAACAGGATCTGGGAGACACATTTTGGAGCTGACAGATCCTTTATTTGATGTTTCGAGACATGACAAAAATGAAGTGCACACACACACACTTAAACACATAACAGTTTTTGTCGGTCTGAACTTGTGTTACTGTGAACAACAATGTTTCGTCAGAAGCTGAAGATACTGAGAGGAAGGACGTGCCTTAATGGTCTCCGGTGGAAGTGTCCTCCAGTTCACAAGCGGTCCTCACGCGGCAGCAACCAGGAAGGACCAGGCTGCTTCGCGTCACATTTATGAGCCAAAACTGCAGTAAAAATTTACAGCAGGGTCGAGACGCTGCTGCTGCTGCTGCTGCTGATGGTTTAGATACAAGATGCCGTTTAAGATCTTTTATAACTTCGTAAAAATATTTCATATGTAAAGTGTGGGCGGTGTTTTATGAACCAATTGTATTCAGGATGTCCCGTTGTTACGGATAGACCGATGCGTCTCAATTCACAACATGGCAGCCTTTAGACCACTTCTTTTATTCAGGTTACATAACAACAGTCACCAGGCACTTACTTTTTTCGGCCTCTCACTAGTATCTTGTCGAAGGCATTACTTTTCACTCAGTCTGAGAGGCTCACACGGAAAGCTTTGTCTGGACATTGTGTATAATTAATATATGCACTGTCATTTATGTAGGCGAATCGCCGAAAGAAAAAGAAAAACGTGTAGGTGAAGTGTTGTTGCCCCACGACAATGATAAAAGCTTGAGCTGAGGAGGATGTCTATTTGAGAGAGGCTTCTTAAACACTGACTGAGGAAAGGCGGCCATCTTGCGAAAGATTGCTTTTTACTTTGACTGATGTAGATAGTCTTTTTAGCTGAAGAGGCCTCATTTATTGCACAGGACTTTTTACTCAGTGTAGGTTCAGGCACTCAGTAGACATGCCTTATCATCCCATTACCC
>OMNN01000275.1:7733-33987 GCA_900302755.1 Chromis chromis | reverse complement strand
TTCTTTTCTCACATTTAGCTCATTTTCTTCACATTTGAGGTAGAAATCAAATGGTGAATCTAAATCTTAAATCTAAATGTTAAATCTAAATCTAAATGTTAAATCTAAATCTAAATATTAAATCTAAATCTAAATGCTAAATCTAAATCTAAATATTAAATCTAAATGTTAAATCTAAATCTAAATGTTAAACCTAAATCTAAATGTTGAATCTAAATCTAAATGTTCAATCTAAATCTAAATGTTAAATCTAAATGTTAAATATATATATTAAATCTAAATCTAAATGTTGAATCTAAATCTAAATGTTAAATCTAAATCTAAATATTAAATCTAAATCTATATATTAAATCTATTTAACATATATATGACCAGAGTCACAGGAGAGAGAGGGAGAGCCAAGACGAGTGAGAGGGAGAAAAAGAGAGGGGGAGAAAGGGAGAGAGAAAGAGAGGGAGCCAGGCTGAGGCAGAGGTCCAGACAAAAATAAAGGTTTTGGAGTGGCCAAGTCAAAGTCTGGACTTGAATCCAATTCAGATGCTGTGGCAAGACCTTAAAAGGGCAGGTCATGTTCGTAAACATCTAATGTGACAGAATTAAAACTATTCTGCAGAGAAGAGTGGACCAGAATTCCTCCATGGTGATGTAAAAGACTGATCACAAGCTGGAACAAACATTTAACTCCAGTTGTTGCTGCCAAGGGACCAACCAGTTATTAGGTTTAGGGGGGCAATTACTTTTTCACAGGGGTGATGTAGGTTTTCGGTAAGTTTTCAATAAACCATCATTTAAAAATGTCATTTTGTGTTTTGTGGGTTATCTCTGTCTGATATTCAATAAATATAAATATTAGTTTGATGATTTGGAACATTGAAGTGTGCAAAAATAGAAGATTTGCAGCACTGTATGTGTGATTCCATGTTTTAATATTACACTTGAGAGAAGAGACAGTAAACTGCTGTTACACACAGCAGATATGTATTTTGATAAAAATCATGCAATGTAAAAGTAAAGTGCTGGCTCACTTTCTTACTTCCTCTTTGTTCTCATGAAGTGGTTGCTTGGCAGAGATAAAGACCTGTTGGTTTCAGACTCTGCAGTTTATCAGCCATGGACAAAGGTTTTGTGCTGGTCCTGTTGTGTCTGCAGGTCGTCCTGCTCACCACAGCTGATGGAGCCCCTCACCGGAGAGTTGATCAGGATCAAGAACAAAAAAAAAGCCTGTTGTTCTGGTAAGAAGACTGCAGGTAGCTCTGGTTGTCGTGTGTTGGTCTGTTGAGTAGAAGAAAGTCTTTTTCTGTGTGTATTAATGCTTTGCTTATCTTGATTTTCTTATAGCAGGTGACAAAAAGTATGATTAGATTTTGGCTATTGTGCAGGATACCAGTGTTATGGAAAAATTTATTTCTGCAACCTATGTCTGTGTACGTGCGGTAAAAATGCTGATTGTGCAAAACTACTTTGTTCACACAGAGAGAAGCCTTGAAAGAATCAGAATGACGTGTTAGCACAGTAACTATTTGGTTTTCGCCTGGTACAGTCTTTTCTTTGTTTCTCTGTTGTGGGAACCAGAAAACTCCCTAAAATATTGTTTCTTCTCATTATGCAGCTGTGGGAAACAGGTGCCAGGAAATGCGTATTGAGATAACACTAGAACTGCATATAACCAACTTGCTTTCTTTTCCCTCTTTGTATCTCCTCACGCAGACTGCCAGACACTCTGTGTGAGGATCATACCTTCGGAGCTCTGAATAAAATAAAATAAGACAAAGACAACTTTGGATTTTTCTGAGTTATTATAAAGTAGTTATTAAGAGTAAATTTTTTCCTCCACACCGCGGCAGCCCACTGCTCCTGGTATGTATAGTTAAGGTTAACTTTGAATAGGATGGGTCAAATGCAGAGAAGGAATTTCCCCAAGGGGATCAATAAAGGATAGATTATTATGATCAATGTTATTCACTTCACCTGTCAGTGGTCATAATGTTATGGCTGATCGGTGTACATATGCAATCTGATAAGTTGTGCTGATGCTTGTCTTGACCAGGATGACTTTTCGTAGTTAAATAAAGGTTAATTATAAACAACATACATAATTTCACCATCAGTAATGTTTGCTTGACACTGTTTTGAGCTCCGGAGCGTTAAAATCAAAGTAGTACTGCGGTCAAATAGTATTGTGCTTCCATGAGGTTGTAGCCTTGTTTCAAACCTCTGAAGGTTCATCTCCCATTTATTCTGAGATTGAGAGGAAGCCCTTTGATGGACACAACTTCCAGCAGAACTACAAGGTGGTGTTTGTGGAAAAGGCACAAGATTGTCACCACCACTGTGAGCCTGAGGTCAAGGTTGAGAGAGAGGCCTTGAAACTTAAATCACTCCTCACTGAAATCCCTCCCAACCGAAAATAAAAGACTCAACTCCTTCAGGTCTGCAGCGGTAGGAGGAAAAGAAGCCAGTACCAGAACTTCACCTACATCCCTGCCAGTGTTCATCTCCTTCTTAAGATTTACCGCCCAAAAACAGACTGATGAAAAGACAAGCGTCCTTCAGATGACTCTAAATCTGTGATGTGTGTTCTAAATATGCACATACTTTTCGATCCACATGAAGAACGTGCAGTTACGTCTTCTGACATCCAACAAATCAGTTCCTGTTTAAACCGTAAAGGCATTCTGATGCTCACTAGTTTGGGAGAAATGATTCTCCCCTGAACAGAAAAGAGCAAAAATCTCAGTCTGAATGATTCAGTAAAGTGAGTCAGTGTGATTTTTTTGTATTTGGCTATCCAAGTTAGGACAGATTCAAGCAACAGATCTTTAGAAAAAATGACTAAATTGGTTTAGCGGAAGTTACAAAATCATGACATCTTGTACTTAGTATGAGTCAAGCTCTTAAAATGTTGGATAATTTCCAGAATCTTTGTGAGATTCGTGCCTCACGCCTTTCAGCTACATGTTTGTACTGCAGGGTTTTTTATGACAGGTTTGTAGACTCCACACTCAAGCCAAGGCAACCCTGAAGGCATAATTTTAGTTAATTTTGCAGAATTGTGACTAAAGTTCTTTTAGTCACAGATGACATTATACAACTGGAACTACAGGCTCCCATGACAACTAGACTAATTTTGATGTGAAAAATCAGTGGGCTGTGCCTTTAGGATACACAATACTGTGCACTTTTATCCATCATGTACCAACAACGAGGCCTTTGATCGCTCTCACATTCATTCTGGAGCATGACAACGACCCCAAACATGCAGCCAAAGTGGAGAAATGGCCGTTTGTTCCTCACTTTCGTAATAATTACACAACCCTACTTATATGAACTCCAGCTGCATTATGGTATATTTTACCATTGAAGAACTTAATGATGTCGGTGAAGTCCATGTTGTTCTCCAGGATGATGTCCCTGTACATCTCCACCAGCGACAGAGCGATGAAGAGGACAAAGTGACTGGAGGAGACGTACTTGGCTGCCCAGATGGTTTCCCAGACTGCAAACACGTCGTCATACACCAGCTCTGCGAGACAAAAAGCACAAAGGAATGGGAGGTGATCAGCGTTTCAGGGTGGGAGGTGAGTTTTGTGCAGCTATCAGTGGAGGGAGATAAGACAGAAAGGAGGTATCTGCTGAGGAGGCCGAGCAGATGCACTGAGAAAGTCATGCAATTCATAGAAAACGAGGCTACTATGATAGCTGATGGTTAATCCTTTAGCATAAAACATAGTGAACTGTAAAGCCCGATTTATGCCAATTATTTCATCAGCAACTCCCACGGATATTTTTCCACAAATGTAACCGACTCCCAGATCCTGCCTTGTGTTGTTAACAAGCTGCCAAATGCTTTTTTTAATCCACAAACAGCTTAAAGAGGAGCGAGTCTTCTCTTCATCTAATTGGCACAGACACTGTAACACAGTGCTGTAACTTTACCCCGCTTGAAGTCGAGGAGAAACCAGCGGTAGCAGAAGTAGAAGTGGGTGTAGTCTCCGTTCTGGTGCATTAACTCAAACAGCTCAGAATCCAGGATCTGTACGGAGAGGGGATCAGAGGAGATTCAGGGAAAAAATAATAATGAGACCAGCTGAGAGATAAGAATATGAAAAAAGAAGTTGTAAGAAATGAGGGGATTTAGCTGCACCTGACCGCTACAGTATGTGTAAAGGTTTTACTGCTGCCGTCACCTGGATTAGAGAACGCATGTTGGCGAAGTGAGTGTCCATGGCTCCTCCGTGTGGGAAATTTTGATTCATTCTCTTCATGAGTTCGGTGAAACAGCTGAAAGCCAAGGCCTCTGAAAAAGGAGGACAGACAGAGGCAGCTGGCGTCATAAAGTGAGTGGGCAAACTCTCCACCGTTGTTGCATCAATAACTGTAAAAAATACACCAAATGTCAGAGAAGACGGAAAACAAATAGTGAATCAGCGCGTCGACTCACCGTCATCCAGGATGACAAGAAGCGGAGCCAGCAGGTCGCACATTCCCTGTACATAACCGATGTCAAGGTGCCTCCAGATATAGCTGTAAATACACAACCAAGACAGGCAAACTTAACTCCACTTGGCTGTTTCTCTCTCTGAGTCATACGCTGCTGTCCAGATTGATTTAGAGGTATTTCTACATTTGTATTCAACACTGAAGCCGTGGGTTTCAATATAAGATTCGCCATTTATCAGGGAAGTGGTTTTACTATTCATGATTAGGCTTTTTGAAGTTGTAAAAGTAGCGTAGGTCCAAGGTGGATGTAGAGGATGAAGGTGCACTTGAAAAAGACAGCTTTAATTAATGTAAGTTACAGGTTTAAAAAATGCAGATTAAGGATAAGGCTCGTATTGTTTGCAAGTTCTTCTTCTTATCAAAAAATGTCCATGAAGAGACCAACAAAAAGGTGTTAAATGTGCACGTGTCAGTCTGTTAATACAGTAATCTTGTGTTCTTACTGAAGACCTGAATATTTAAAAACAGGTGATGATTATATGGTTTCACTGTAGCTTTTAGAGAAGGTTACTCACATAGGAGTAAACAGTGCAATGAATGAATACATGAGCATTTTTATGTAAGTGTCATACATCTACTGTAGCCTGCGTGGGTTTTCTCTGAGTGCTCGGGCTTTTCACAGTCAGTCACAGACACGCCGCAGGTTAACTGCCGATTTTGAATTGGCAGTAGATGTAAGCTCGAGCATGCATGTTTGCCTTTTATTGTTACGTCAGAAATGGGATGTACAGGCCTCGTCTCTCTCCCAGTTCAAATAGGCTGGAGGATAAAGCGGTGTATAGAAAATGAATGTATAGATGGATGTTGATATTTTAAATATTCATCTGAATTAATTAAACAAAAGTATTTTGAAATAAATCATGGTGTGTAATGTTATTTAACAACCTTGAGCATATGGTAATGCTTTATTAAAGGTGTATGATTTGCAATAATTTTGACCAAATCTCTAAAATAAAACAGCTTTACTGCAGAACTTGTGGATCTATCAAATTATTCAAGGTGTTTGATCATAAATTTTAGGTAATTTTGTGAAATAACAGTGTTTCTCCACGAAACATGGAATGGAAATGTCTATAAATGTATTGTTTTGGCACGTTTTTTGTTTGCAGCCCGTCACTTGACTGTTTTACAATGTCTTTTTTTTATTATAAAATATTATTATACAATATTTTCATGATACAATATATTTTTGCAATATATTTTTGTATATATTGGCTCACAAGACACTACTTATTACTTCAGAAGGAGGAGAAAAGAAAAAGAAAATTAGCTAATATATGGCACCTTGCACACTATGTAAGATATGATGTTAACAAATGAAACATTCAACGCTCTGTTGCCGGCGTGGAGGCATAATTAGAATAATCTACTGTGCCTATGTTTTTTTGTAATGAAGCAACATGTCGCCCAGTGTATCAGAGTGGCTCCCTGATGTGTTTTTAATAGTTTGTGGGCAACAGAGGAGCTCTAACGAAAGGAAGAATAAAAATATACCAGGCTTTAGCTACAAAAGCACCGCTTGTTAATGATCAGTTAATTGCTGGTCTGGGTCTTTTTAAGGAATTCGAATAAATGGACCATTTATTTAAATTTATTTGAACAAGATAAGCAGTGAAAAGTAATGATGTAAGACCGGGGTGGCAACGTTATTATGATCTAAACAATCATTAGCACACTTTCATTTCTGAAAACGATGAGCAACTTAAAGATCGTGTCATTATGTCGCTGCTGCTGTCAGTGTTTTACCTGCACATAACGTTGCGCAGCTTCTCCAGGTTGGTGGGAGTGAAGTACCAGTAGTTCCTGTCGCAGCGCTGCACGTCCTTTTCAATGCGGTGCAGATTCAGTGTGTACAAGTCCAAAAGCTCTTGCTGTAACAATCAAAAGGATGATAATGAATAAAACAGTTTGGTGCACGAATGACTTTGATCGCTCAAAAAAAAAGTGTGTGCTTACAGAGAAGGTGCTCCCGGCCGATTCTTGAGACGTCACTTCGTTCTTTGTGTTTACGGCCAGAGAGTCGAAGGCAGGGTAAAGGCTCTCCATCTCCGGCTCCGACAGGTTGGACTCGGTGCCCTCAGGACTCAGCTTTCCCTGCTCCTCCTCCTGCCGGAGCTCCACGCGAGGGGCCGAGTCCTCAGAGGAAGACGAGGTTTCACAATGTCCCTTCCTGCTGCTCCAAGGCACCATGGAAACTTTGGCTTTGGGGATCTCCTCCATCTCTATGGCTGAGGGAGACTCGTCAGACTCAGTCATGACCTGAGGCTCGTCTTTCTGAGAGGCACAGTAGACGTCTCTTCCTCTCGACATCCTGGTGTCCGTTGAGAGAGCGAGATTCTTTTCCATTTCAGGAGCCCCAGGACCTTTGAATATTTTACCTTCTGTCAGTAAAACCTCTTTGCTTGTCTTTGACTCATCTATTTTCTTCATCTCTTGCACATTTTTATCTTCAAGCTTTGACACTTCCTCACTGCTCACATCTTGTTGTTGTTCAGTGAGCTCTGCTTTGGATTGTGTTGCAGCTGTTTGCACCGTCACAGTATCCACATTGGACAATTCTTTTCCTGTTTCCAATGACTGTGTTGTAATAGTTTCTAACTTCTCAATATTTTCAGGAGTTTCAGGCTGCAGACTTGTCACTTTTTTGTCTACATTTTCATCAGTCTTACTACTTTCTGCATCAGTTGCTTTTTCCTCCTCTTTGTCCTTCGCTTCATCTTTCTCCTGGCTGTCCATTTTCTCTGTTTCTCCCCCTGCAGGTTTAACAGAGCTCTGTGACGCCTGAGGGACGCCTGCAGATCTGGGAGTTGTATCGGTTGCAGCGCTGTCCTCGGTGCTGAAAGATCCGTCCGACAGGCCAGACGTGACAGAGAAGTTGCGGGAGGAAGGATGTCCGGAGTCGGGAGAGCTCGTCCCGTTCTGCAGAGCTCCATTGGGCATCTTTGGCATCTGTTTGGCCTCTTCACTCTTGGGCTCCGTCTCGATCTGGTCCACCTCCTCTACGGACTCGAACACCTGAAAGAACAAGCCAAAGGGAAGCAGACTACTCCAGGGGAAGGGATGGGAGGATGTGAAGAACTAGCAGGAGAGAGAGGAGCAGTGGTTCAAAATGTCGAGATCAAACGCATCAGTTTGTGGAAAAACATTGAGAAATGTGACATAAAAGCATTTATTAGCAGTTATTAGCAGAAATACAGTTTAGCAGTTTTGGAAGACTGTTGTATTCTATTAAGGCTGTAATATGTTGAGTTTTTGATACCTGTGTGCTGCTGCTGGAATCACTCTGCAGGCGAGCCAGACTCTGCCTGTCTGAGCTCTGGGAGGACTGGGACTGCAGAATGAAGATATTCTAGATTAAAAATATATATATACATCTATATTACTATATATAACTGTATTATATGACAACTTTTTTATCCACATGTTATTGTTTGTTTACTCATGTGCAGCACTCACATTAAAAAGGGTACTCCAGTGAGTGGTCAAAATGAAAGCAGAAGGCACCAAGATACAATAACACTAAGGTCCTAATACAGGTCAAGCACCAAAAAAAGATTTCAAATACCATTTGCCAAGAGCTCTGTGCCTGACATTTGCTATGTACACCAATCAGCCACAACATTATGACCACTGACAGGTGAAGTGAATAACATTGATCATATTGGTACTATGTGGTGTTCTGCTGGAAAACCTTGGATTTGGGAATCCATGTTGATGAGACTTAGACACCCAAATAAACATTGTCCCAGAACAAACACACTCCCTCATGTAAATGGCAATCCCAAATGTCACTGGCCTACCCCCGCAGGAAAATGCCCCCCACCACATGTCAAAGACATCAACCAATCAGGAACATCTTGAGGAACATGACAATGGCCCAAGATGTTGATTTGACTTCCAAACTTCCTAGACCCAATTCTGATCAAGCATCAACAGGATGCAGTGGAACAAGTTGCAGTCCCCACAAGCCAGACTACCCAAAGGATCCACTGCCCTGGTCCTGGTGCCAGACCCCATAGGATACCCTGAGAGGTCCTCTTGTCCATGCCCAATGGTTCAGAGCATTTTTGACCACATAAGGGGGACCAACACAATATTAGGCAGGTGGTTATAATGTTATGCCTGATCGGTGTACATTCCTGCTCCCTAAGAAGAAACATTTCAAGTGTTTTAACCCTTCCACCACCATCAGCCCGCAATAAAATCAAGCCTCATCTTCTGTCCTTGTCTCAGGACAGGTTACAAGTTGAAAGGACGTCCACATTCCTTATCAGTGTCAGGCTACACTGTGAGTTAAATGAGGATATTTTCTGTGTAAATCTGCTTGTGCATATGTTACTGCTTTACCTCATTGCTCACAGTGGAATCGTGATGGGTCATCTTCTGACAGGAACTGTCCATGCTCGCCCCAGATGAGCACTTTGCTAATGCTGCAGCGTGCTGCTCCTTCTCTCGCTGCCGGACAATCTCCTCGCAGCCGAGCCACTCACGCATCGTCTGTTGGTAGCCAACTCGGACCTGCTCGTCCACCTGGTGTAAAAGTGAGGGATCAAAGGTCAGTGGTCAGGTGGGAAATGGTTCAGAGGCTATGTCATGATCGTGGAAATAACAAACCTCCTTCCTCTCTGCCTCTGACATTCCAAACTGGTAATGACCCAGCAGGAATGGCCATACTTCTTTACGCAGCGACGGGTCCACGCCACCGAAGTAGACCAGACGCAGCAGCTCCTGCTCCTTGTAGGCCTGAAGATGCAAAACATGCTTTTGGTCAACTCAGTACTTGCCTTTTGGTCAGTCTTTATATTTTCGCACCATCATTTTAACCCTCTGAACTGAGAATCCATTCAGAGTCATGTTATTATACAAATCTGCCAAATTCACATCATTCATCAGAAGCAGAAACTGCAAAAACAAAAAGAATCATCAGATTTTCAACTTCAACACTCTGTCACAATTTACTAATTTAACCACTTTATCTTATGTTGCATGCTTGCAATCTCATGTTAAATTTGTTTTCATTATTCATCTAATCTGACATTTGTTATATCATAAAGCACTTTGTTACTTGGTTTTGAAAAGGTGTTTTACAAATAAAGTTATTACTATTAATCTTATCTGATGTTCCATTAGAAAAAAATGACCAGATCTAAGCTTAAAATTGTGATATTTCATCAAAATCACTTTATTCTACATGTCTCTTTAAAAAAATGCCAAAAATAAAGGATTTGCTCGAACCAGATTCTTTAAAATCATAACATTTTGAGCTCCGCAATGAAACCATGAAGCCATGATTCGCACAGCTATGACCACCAGTCACATGAGAAAAAATGCCCAGAAACTGCTTGGGGTTTAGAGAGTATGCGCATGTGTAAAACATCAATTATGGCTTCAAAACAACAGAAGCTGCAGGTAGCCAATAGTCAAGTGATTACCTCAGTAACAATCAAATATTGTACACACATTATTTATAAATTGCAAACCAGCTTTAACAGGAACATTTGGCAATAAACCATTTTCCTTTCTCAATCAAAACTGCCCTTGACTGCAGGTAAATGTGTCCAGATAAACTGTCGACGTGGACTCAGGGACTGACAGGCCCATTAGTCACGCTTCATGCACACTGTTGTGAGACTAATGGTGTGAAGCACATGATCAGCGGAGGATGAATATGGATGAGACAGAAGACTGACAGAGTGAAAGAGAGATGCTGGGAATGGACAACACACTGTCAGCGGTTAATAGTGCTGCGGTGAAGTGACACCAGCGATACGTACTGTGCAGTCCTGCAGGAACGTCTGCCACACGTCCGTGGTGAGTCCTTTGTAGGCATCGCAGGGGGCGTCGGGCGCCACGATGGCGTGATTGACGAGAGCAGAGAGGTGTGTTCGCACAGTGGACAGGTGACGGCAGTAAGCCAACCCTGGGTCACAACACACTTAATTATTTAATGCCTCTGCAGAAGCAAGTGATTGTTAAAAGATGGACATTATGTTCTGGTTACTTGAATGCATTTTGATAGTGAAGGTGAAGAGAGTTGAATATTTAAGGCGTTCCACTGCAAACAGGAATCACTTACAGCCATAAAATGCCCTGGAGATGATCTGATACTTCATGTTGTCACATAGCATCTTCAGAGGAGCCCTGCAGGAAGATACAGCACAGATTATTCTACTTATGTAGAGGAAACACAACTATCCTGGTCTCTTTTGTTAAAACACAACCATCAAACTGGTCATCTAGTGCATGAGAAGTTACTCATATCATTCTGAACGCATTAAATACTGTCTGTAAAGTTTTAGAGAATTCTGTTTGAACTGGTAAATCCATTTCAGAGTTCCCAGTCAGACATTTCAACTCTTTGGAACAACTAAAGCACAAAACCAACCAAACCTTTGGCGAAGCAGCTTTTATGCGTTTATGCTTCAAACCACTGGAACAGTTTGTCTGAGGACCTGAGAGCAGCTGGAAGTGTAGAGATCTTTAAATGAAAACTTATCTCTAAAATTATGGTTTATAGACATGACTTATTTTATTTTATTAATTGAGTTTTCATTGTAGTTTTCATTATTTTATTGCACATCCATGATCTGTCTTTTAATCCAATTTTTATCTAGCTTATATTTTATTATTTCATGTTTTGTCTTTTAAACTTTTTTAGCTATTCATTTTCAATAAAGCTTTATTTTACTCTCTACTTCTTTTCTTCTTTCTTTTTATTGGGCTATCAGCCATCTGGTGAGCACTTTGTACTGCACTGAGTTGAATGACAGGTGCTATACAAACACAGTTTGACTGATTGATTGATTAATTGATTGATTGATTGACTTATTGTTTGTAGCCGGATTTCCGACTTGGAAGTCAAAAGAACCTCACCAACACTGACCTAATTATCCAAGCTGGCTGCTCAGCAAATAACAGGAATGAAAGCTGCAGTAATGTAAAGTTTATCAGCACTTCTGCCGTATTTGTGTATCAGAAACATAGTCATACAGACAGTACTATTTGACTTCTATGTGAGGACATGTTGCTACAGTGTTTGTATGCACAAAATACAGCGTAATGCGTTGTTACCAACTGGTATCGCTAATAATGGCAAACCTAAACACAGGTGTGCATCTGAGTTCTCTGTCTTGTTGTAATGCAACACGGAGACTCCATAGTAAACAGTTCTCAGTAGAAACTTATGATGGAAACCCATAATGACAAACATGGCGGTTGTATGACACATGTTCTGCACCTTCCTCTAAAAAGTCAATCGCCTGCTTTGTAACACCTGAACCTGCTAATTCTTTTGTCAAACTGTGTACATGCATAATAGAAGTATACCATGTTGGAAAAAAAAAAACGTATTTTGGGACAAAGTCAGCAAACCTTTTAAGTGTTTTATTTAAATTGCAATTGCGGCTCTTGTTATGGAAAATTATAAAGGCCATTAATATCTTATAATGCATAATGGAAATCTATTGCTGCAACCTATGTCTGTGTATGTGCTGTGAAAAGTGCTGATTGTGCAAGACAAGTTCTATTCACACAAGACAGAGGCCTTGAGAGAAGTCGAGATGACCTGTTGGATGAGGATGAGGAGTTGGGAGCGCCTGGAATGTTTCTTCTAAAGCACAATATTTAATCAAACTGCCTAACAAGCTGCCAGGAAATACGTACCGAGGTAACGCCAGAACTGTATATAATCAGGCTTGCTTTTTGTATGACTTTGTATTTACTCCTACAGATCATTCTAATGTTCTGTGTGACTTTATACCTTCAGTGCTCTGAATAAATAAGACAAAGACAATTTTGGATTCTTTGAATTTATTTTAATGTAGTTATCAACAATAATTTTTCCTCCACACTTTCTTCCCATAAATTTCAATAGGAGCCTGATATTGTTAATCTAAATTAACTGCTCAGGGTGTTACCTAGATGGGTGCCGAGTTCTGACTTCTGAAGTAAATGGAACGCTGCATTTAGTGTTGGCGTTGACCTTTAATCAAATGATAAACTATTGTTCTGCCATACAGAACAAATAGGCTAAGCAGCTTGTCGTTTTTCTATAGCCTTCAACCATTTTATCTGCTCTGCTTATCACCTGATTCTCCCAACACCTTCTCATTCCAGCGAGGTAAATGTCACATAATTATCTGCCGTATAATTGCCAGGTTCATGTATCTCTGTTCCATCCTCGGTTTGCTCCGTATTGTTGAGGATGTCAGGTGAGTCAGTGTGTTTCTGCAGCCTCCAGCTGTTTCCCTTGTCATGATCTGACACGACTCAGTCTAGCTCGGAGCGTGTTTATCTCTCACCTCTCATGGTTGCATCCCTTAGGTGTCACCCCGTCTGAGAAGCTCCCCTGAGAGCAGGAGGAACACGACGACTTCCTGAGAGTGGGATGCCACATCGTAGCTCCCTGATCCATCAGATCTGGAGGAGTCACTGCACAAAAAAACACATGCCGACATTATCACTTTAGATCCGTACACTGCACAAGCTTTGCGAGAACGATTACATCAGCATTTAGATCATTTAACCACAGCTGTAAACATTTTTGCATAAGCAGAATTACACTGATCAGTTGTGATCTGCTTAAAGCATTTCAGATTAAAGTTTATTTGATTCCTGTTAGAGCGAGAACAAAGCACATAAACAAAAGCATTAATGCAATCTGGAATTGATGCACAGCTTGAAAGCATGAAGCCAGCGTATTTAGTCACATTATTATAGAGGAAAAGATCAATCAAGCAAGAGTTCAGGAGCCATATTCGATCAATCCACCCATCGCCTGTTAGAAGGTTACTGCGTTGTGATTTGGTAAAAACAGTGCGACACAATGTGGCTTTAATAACGCGGCACATCAATAAACGTTGCCGGAGGCGAACGACAGGCCAGGAGGATATTAGGTGCAAGGAATTAAAGCAAGGCAAGCTGACAGATGGACAGACGAGCCGAGGTGTGACAGTGTTACAGCTGCTTCCTGTGAATGAGGGGGATTCTTCAGGACAGCTGCAGGACCTCCTAGGTACGACCAGAGTCCCTGTATTGGAGGGGGACTGTCGGCTCCGGTGAAGGGAGAGGGAGGAAGTCAGATGGGGAGGATGGGTTACAGTCACTGTAACAAACAATGAGCAATATTTTCATCAAATGCAACGGTCTGGAGAGGCCTGTGGGCGCTGCTCATGCTCATTTGCTTCTCTGGAGGGGAAACTCACCAAACTCCGACTGGCTGTTTGGAAAGAGGATGCGGAAGACGTAGTCTGTGGCCTCGTCCTCCTCCTTGTCTGAGACCGAGTCTGAAGATCCAGATCCCTGAGGAACCCTCTTCCGCAGCTTGGGAAACACTTTTCCCTGCAACGAGAAATTAAAAATGTTATTAAAGTGATGCCAGCGGCAAAAATGCTCAACCGTTCAGCTCAGTTAAGCCATCCTTTGAATTAAAGTTGATGAGCGTCTGTATGATTAAGCCTATTAATAGTAGCTGAACATGCGTGGGTGGTTTTCATTATTCAGTTTAGCTGCAGATACAAAGCTGCTCAGGGTTTAACAAAAGCATCCATTCAATAAATTAGACACTTTTTGTGTGGCGGTGTGGAGTAGAACAATTAATCAGTATCACTTCAGACAATACTGCAATGAGGCAGTGCATCTACCTCCAAACCCAAATGTCTTTTGTATTGATTTATTGATCAGATAAGGCAGATTTAGCAATTTAGGGCTCTTTTCTGGAAGAATGAATAATATGTGTATGTGTTGTGTTGTGCATCTGAAGCAAAGTAAGACCTCCTGTGCTGACCTTTCCCCTCTGGGACCAAAGTGGAGGGTCCAGCTGGCCGTGAGGAAGCAGGCCGTTCTCCAGGCAGGAGAGGAACTGGAGCAAATGGCCTCCTCTGGGGAAGCGAAGTGGAGGTCTCTGGATCCCATCCTGACTGACAAGCACCACCGTCCCCCCACTGTCCACTGCAGGAGACGCACAAGAGATGATTCCTTTAATAACTTATTCAATCAATCAATTAATTCCACTGTATTTGTATATAGTGCTTAGAAAAATCATTCACCACCCTGGGTAAATTTCCCCTTTTATTGCTTTTATACCATTTAATCATGGGCAATATAATTTGGCTTTTTTGACAAATATGTACAAAAAATACTCTCTTTATTGTCAAAGTGAAACAGATTTTTACAAAAATATAAGATGTAAATTAAGTGACTGCATAAGTATTCACCGCCTTCACGTCAGTATTTAGTAGATACACCTTTGGCCACAATTATTGTACAGAACCTGTGTGGATAGGTCTAAGCATTACACATCTGGACACTGCAATTTTATCCCATTCTTCTTTGCAAAACTCCAGTCTCTGAAGCTTGTTCCTCCTTCCCTTGCTAGTCTCTGCCATGCACTGTCATGCAGCTTGCTATATGTGCCATATTTCTTTCATTTCTTAATGATCCATGATACTCCATTTCTTAATGATCCATGGATACTCCATGAGATATTCAGTGGCTTGGAAATGTCCTTGTGTCCACCCCTTGACTTATGCTTTTTAGTAATCTTTTCACAGAGGTGCTTGTATTGTTCGGGTTAAAAGTACTGATTCACCAGTGACTAGACCCTCTGGATGCAGGTGTCTTTATACTACAGTCACTTCAGACACATTCACTGCACTCTGATGATCTCCATTTCACTCATTGTGTGACTTCTAGCACCAAGCGGCTGCACCTGTGTTGAATTAGGTGAGTCACTTTAAAAGGGGTGAACACTTATGCAGTCAATTATTTCACATCTAAATGTTGAATTACTTGACATCACTTTGTAGAAATACCTTTCTGTGGGTTTTTGTTCCGACTTAAAAAGTCACAACCAGAAGACCTGAGGGTTCTACAACAGGATAAAATCTGATAAACAAGTAGGACCAAGACCATTAAGAGCTTTATAAACCAATTAAAGAATCCTAAAATCTCTTCTGCAGCAGACAGGTGGCCAGTACAGAGACTTTTAAATTGGTTTTAATGTGCGTCCCTTCTGGTCTTAGTCAACACGCAGGCTGCTGAGGTTTTACAAAGTTGAGATACATTCTTCGTGGGGATACCAGAGAGCAAAGCATTTTAATAATCAATCCTGCAGGGAAGAGCACTTCAGTAGTGCCTCTGTATTGGCTTGAAAGAGAAGCAATCGTAGTCTGGCAGTGTTCTTTAAATTATAAAATGCATTCTTAGTTATGTTTCTAATGTGAGATTTGGATCAAAGATGACTCCCTGATTTTACTTGTTGACATGATTGAAACACAGTGTTCACTTCAGCACTCCACTGACCTTCAGACGTCAGACGACATGATTCTTTTCATGACATTTTTTTTCTAAATCTGTGCAGATAATAAAACAAAAAGGCGCTAATAACCCGGAAACACTGTGGTATAAAGTAAAGGTTTGTATGCACCCACCTTGTTGATGACAGTGCAAATAAACTATCTCCTCTAGGCGGATTGTCATGGCGTAGTCCCAGTACACACTAAAAAAACATTAAATAAAGGATACAGTCAGTAAAACTACGACAAAAACTAGTCTCACCACACCGAGTGGATCACAAGCCAACAGCGAAAAACAAATCCATAGGCATTATTTACATATTACCTGAATCAGAACCTCGAGGGCCATTCATTTTATAGCTAACGAAAAAAAATAGTTGCGAGTGCACACGAAGACAAGCAGGCCCAGAACCTAATGCAGTAATCAATCTTTTTGATGAGAGAAACCATGCACAGGCACAGGAGCGTAACATGGTTTGCTAGTTTGAGAGATGTCTGACAGTGTCTCAGTCAATAAACCATCTGTTGGCTGCTGGTGTGCTGAAAAAAAAAGGCCTCATCAGATTTGCAGCGTTTATTCAGCACACTAAGCCCCCGAGCCACACACACAAACACACTGCATTATTCATTAACACCCGAGTGTTACACAAACAGCGCTGAGAAGAAGTAAAATGCAGTGCTTAGATGGCCTCATGGAGGAACATTACATGTTAGCTATTCTTGGTAAGAGCGGGATTACTAATTATCAAATGCAGGCTTTGGAGACACAATCACTGTAATCATAATGCATTTGCAGACGGGTAATTTTGCACCTGCGCTCATAGTCCAAGTCTCCAACAGAGCCGTTCATGAGCTGATTGGGCGTCCACTTCAGCGTCATGATGTCGGCGGTCTGGTGCAGAGAGAGGTAACCTGGGATGGCCTCCATGTCATCTCTCTGGAACAAACACGAGGATGGATGTTTTTATTTAAAGCAAGTAATTGAGGATATGTTTGTATGTATAAGACTTAAGTGGACTGTACTGATGCTGGAGAAGAAAAGGCCTAAATAAGGCTGTTAGCTATGTGATTGCACTGAAAACACACATAAAGAATAATTAGTTTTACACACCACATATGCAAGATGCTAGAGCAGGCAGGTGAAGTATGGGATATCTAAAGCTGAATGCACAATTAGTTTATGGGAACATGTGACGGGAGTAGGGATAGACCGACTATCGGTTTGGCCGATAGGTCGGATGGAGCTTCCTCTCTCTTTCTCTAATCACTCTGTGGTCTCAGAAACATCTCTCAAGCAGAGACTGAAAAAACTGAACAAGAAACACAAGCCGTTGCCACAAACCAGGAAATTAGCTAATCTCACAGGGGCTAAGGCTATGCTAATGGCTAGCAGGTAAATTAGAAGGCAGCCACAGATTAACCTGAAACAGAGTCTGGAAAACAATAATTAATAATGCTTTAAGATATGGACATTAGTGTGCAATAAAATTGATAGAATAGTGAAAGAAAACAGGAGACATAACTTCAGGAGACACACTGATCAGTCTCGGTCGATCCCACATAAACAGTGGAGAGCGTCCTAATTTAATCACTCCTATTTCTATTTTACATATTCAGTTATAGTTACTCTTATAATGAAGAAGTCTAGTTATGAATGACAGGTTCACTGCTATCACATGCTGTTAAAACAGTACATTTGATGTGTATCGGTGTCGGCCTTTCTTGATCACCAATAATCAGCATTGGTATCGGCCCTTAAAAACCCATATCCGTCGATCCTTAGACTAGAGTGTATTATAACCGTTTGGAAATACAGGATGACAACATAATATGTAGACTTCCTTCAGTTCAGGGCTTTAAATTACAATGCAAGGTTTTAATGATATTATTCCTAGGGAGTATCATAAATATATATATATATATATTGATACATGCTGGTGAGAAATCAGACAGTTACCGGTTGCACAAGCACATTGTTCTTGCCAAACAGTAGCGTTGCCCTGCTGTTTTGATGCAGCGACTCCACATATTCCCGAGCTGATGGTGAGGGGGAAGGGCGTTCATCCATGCTGCTGCTGGAGTGCCGCTTCTGGATCTGCACAGCACAGACACGAAATATATCAAATCAGATCAGAAAACTGATGACTAACATTCACTCACTCATGTGCACCAGTGCAGCTTCTCTCGTTCCTGATGCCAAAGACCAGCCTGCCTCTGCTTGGAACACACACATACAAATACACATCGAGTATTGTGGTGTGTGAGATGGGCCGAGTTGACCCGGTTCACTGACAGCACGACGACTGAACAAGTTTGAAGGTCTCTAATACGCTCTGTTCTTTCTCCTGGGACACACTGTGCTTCACTTAATGCAGTAATCTGAGCAGGTCCACCAAACAGACGGCAAGGAACTCAGAAGGGAGTGAATCTGATAGTGAAAATATCTGAATACTATATACACAAAGGATACAATAAAAGGAGCCTGAGACTAACTCTGCATGGTCAGTTACTGTAACATCAGATGTCATACTTACACAGAGCGCAGGCCGCTTGGTGGGAGAGTCCTGCCTGCAGTGACCACTATGGATGCGATGTCTTTGCACCAACTCGTCAGCAGACGGATCTGTCCAGAAGTGGTCAGCTGTCTTCATCTTTGTGTACTCCAAAGCACAAGGTCCAACTGTCATGAATGAAGTAGCACAATTAGATAATACAGAAACAGGTTGTATAGTTTTATTAACCAGCAATCAGCATTAAAATATCTTAAAACATTAAACATCACACTCAAAAATAGAGGGAAGCAGGGAGTATGTTTAGTACTAAAAGGTAGATTATTTTATGTGCAATAATGGGCCTCAGATGACCTATCTTCTGATTCACCATGAAAGTACAAAGAGTTTTATGATAGAATAGGGCTGTAGCTCCCAAACTGTTTCATTTCTTGAAAATTGCAACCCCTGCTTACAGACTGCCAGTCTAGAGGCAGCAGCCTGTTTAAAAAGGGATCTTTCTTCCAAGTTTTTTAAAATTCTTCTCAGCAACCTTGAAGATGCAAGATTGTTCAGGACAAAAAAAAAGAAGAAAAAAGCACAAAAATGCTCTCCTGTGACGTTAATTGGTTCACAATCCCTTATATTCAACTTGCTACTCACGTGGTTGGTTCTTTACTTTACAGTTTATCTAAAATGATATCAAGACAGTCTAATCTAAAGTTACAAATAGAGCTGCCTGCTGAGGAAAGCAGCACTGCTTCTGGCTTGACTCCAGTGAAAACAGCTGTCATTGTTCACTGGTGGGAAGCCGGTGAGGGATCATGTTCTTGTTGCTGCCAAATGGACTTTCATTTGTTACCTTTTCGGCAATATTTCTGTCTACTACTTTCTCTATAGTATACAGTATACTTGGAACTTGCTATTAGTACACACTAGGACAAGAACGAAAAAAATTGTACCACCGGAACACATAATAATACTTTTGATTCTAAGGGTAGCAGTACGAAAATTGCCCTGTAGGGAACCATAATATTCTTGTTTTGCTCAACATTTTTCCAGACAGTAAACTTACATTTTGACATTATGCTAGACTACAATTAATTTAAAAAAATAAGTCTTGTAACGTCACATATTATTACCTAACAAAGACGCAAGGATAGGTCCGTCTACAGGGTCCATTAGAACGGCCTCTTTCTCGTAGTATTTACTGGAAGACAAGTGTAAAAAGGGAGTTTTGAGGGTGAATAGAAATCTGGTAACACAGTTGAACAGGTTGCTTTTCGCCCTACAACATACCTGCTGTTCTCCACCAGGTAGAGAACAATCTTGTCCAGCACCTTCTCAAACAGAGCCGTCCTGATCCACAGGTTCTTCACCCCCTGTGGGTTGAGGCTGGGCAGTCGGGGCATCTTGCGAAGGCTGTCTTGACTTTGCAAGCTTTGACTTCGTCTGCAGAGGGGAAGAGTTTTCATTTTTTTTAAAAAGTATGACATGTTTTTAAAATTCCGTCAAGTGAAACTGCATTTGCGTCACAGTGACAGCATTAGTGATTCATGATTTTTTTTTTAAAAAGCTTATCAGCATGAATTATTTAGGAGCTTTATATAATAAAATACACAGCACTTCAGACAGACAGGCAGTCATTTGTTTTCAGTGCTTTTGCTGTAACAATCAAACAGGCTTTGATGAAAGCTTTGAAGTCTGCTGTGATGTGCGAGAATGAGAATGATGAATGCGTCTCTCACTTTGTCTCGATGATCTGCTCGAGCTCCTGGGCCTTCCTGCACAGCTCCTCAGCCGGGGCGAAGCTTTTCCCCACCTTCATGAAGAGCGCCGCTATCTTGTTGCTACGCAGAAAACCCGCCGCTCGCCGCTTCAGCCCGTGCAGAACGCATGCCTCCACTGCAGCTGTACGAACACAAAAAAGTAGATATACTATTTATTAGAGTGCACTTCACTAATATATGGTATGGTATGTAGTATATACACTAGAAGAACATAACAAGAGAGGGCACAAGAATCTAATACAACTATAAAACAATAAATAGCCACAGTTAAAACAGAAAACAAAAGCCACATTTCAATGCAGAAAAGGCCTTTTGTGGCACAAACATGTATTTTTTTTGTATATTGTGAGCAAAATATATATCTTCTTGTCATAAAACATTGGTGTGATCATAACTTAAATAGTACACAGTAACAAATCAGTTTTTGATCACTTGGGGGCTGCAAAAATAAAAGTTGTAAACACACCTGGAAAAATTATTCATATTTTGACAAAAATGTACCAGCAAATAAAACCAAAACAAGGAGAAAAATGAGAAAGCCCTCAAGTTAATTTGACCCACTGGTAATATGAAAGTATAAATTGGTGAAACTTTAATTTGTTAACATTTGAGATTAAAATTTTGTGCCAAAAAATATATAATTTTGTCTATATTGTGGCACCTAATATCCCCCAAAAATGTGTTTTGTGACAGAAGACATTCCTTACAGATGACATGTCATACACCCACTTCAACTGAGTTTCAGTTCCTCCACCAAGATAATTTACTCAGTGCCAATACAAATTCCCAAAGAGTCTTCAGTATGTGTATTAAAAACAAACGACAGCAATATATTTGTGCACAACATGTGAGAAGTCAAGTGCGTTTCAGTACCATGTTAAATGTGTCTAGGTGCATCTCTACACAACTATTTCACATTTAGTGCATTTATATATGACATTAACCATGTAGCATGTTTCAGCTATGAAATCAAACCATTCTACTACATCTTTTTAAGTTTTATTTTTGTTTCCTAGCATGAGGACTGCATATTTCCTGAACAGTTTCTCTGGTTTCTATCTATTTTCAATTAATTCATGCCTCTACATAATCTCGTCCAGTTTATCCAGTAAGTTAATGACATGTTGACACACTTGCGCAGTCGCTTCACTGCGGTGAAGAACAAACTCCCACCCAGCTTCCCTCTCAGGCCTACGTGGCAGCGCAGCCGAGAGCTGTGTTGACATTTGAGTTCTCTTTCAGGACTAATCCTGCGGCTCTGCTCACATGGGGTCAGGGGGAAGGCTGGGGTTGCCATGGCTACCCCTGTTGATGGAGCGATCGAGCTCTGGGAGAGATAAGCGGAGGGAGGGGCAGCGACGACTCATCGGCATCATGATCTCTCTCTTTCCACCGTCCTCACTTTCATTCACTCTGTCGCTCTTCACTGAGTTTCTCGGTTGCTGGTGTTCCTGCAGTCACGGCCCCCGAGGTTTCACTTCAGCGCCAGGCAATGAAAGTGTCATCAGAGCCACCAGCTTCCAAGATGTCCTCAACATCGTTTCTGCACATCTCTTTTCTTCTCTCTCTTTTCGTGCATTTTTTTGACCTTATCTCTCTGATCATTAGAAGAGCAAGAAGCTAAATGTCAGAACAAAGGACTACATTAAAAGGTCTCCAAATATAGTTCATGCTCCTTAGCCTTTCATCATTTCGGTTAACTAGTCTCTGATGTCAAAAGTGCAAAGAAACACTTCCAAACCTTTACAGCTTTTGAAATCTGCAGCTGATCTATCGAGCTACAGAGAAAACTCCCAGGCTGCCTCAGTCTCTGCAGCTGCACTGAAGTAATAGTGCTACATACAGTACTACTTACACTCACTAAATACATACACAAAGGAATCAATATGAGACACATATTTTCCGTTTCAACTTATTTAGTAAATTCTAATGTTTTATCGGAGCCATTTTCCAACAACAGTAATCACAAACAGCAGTTAAATGTGCTACGGAGAAAATGAGCATCCAGCCCATAGGATCAGTCCTTTGTACAGTCCCTCCTGGTGAAAACAGCTAACAGAGTAAATTGCCTCTAATCACCCTGTATCTGTGGCAACTGAGTGCATTAAGAGACTCTTGTCAGCGACACGCAGCTGACCAACACTTCACTGAGGATCCACAGCCACCAACACAAGGCCTTAGTATGAACAATGCTGCAATGATTCATCAAAAAGTCAGTCAGCTGAACCACTGATGGTATTTTTGATCATATTATTATTCATCTACTAAGCTTACAGTTAGGGAGGTCCTGACCAGGTTTAGGTTTTTTGTTTTCGAGCCTGTGCTTTCACCGTCATCTAAACCCAACAACATAGCAGAAGAAACCACATACTCAATATTTCAAAATTCAGAAATGTAATTTGCAGTTAATGTGATTGAGGTGAACAGAAATCAGAACATTCAAGGTTACTATCGAGGAAAAGGTGAGCCGGATTTTCCATATTTTGCCACCTGAAGCATTCTGGCATCCTCCATTGTATTTCAGTGGTGCTGTGACTCTCCACGACTAACCAAGGTTGAATCTGGGCATCGTACCATCTCCTCTGAGGGTATGGAAATGTGGTGAGGAGTAGTACTGCAACCAAGGACTATCTTTATTATCAATCAACCTGCCAATTATTTTCTTGATTCATTGATTAGTTGTCAGAAAATGGTGAAAAATATTGATCAGTGTTTCCCAGAGCTAAAAATAATGTCCTCAAAAGTCTTGTATGGTCCACAGCCAAAATGTATTCAGTTTAGCAGAAAATATTCACATTTAAGAAGCTGGAATCAGAGCATTTAGATTTTTATTCTTTAAAAATTACTCAAACTGATTAATGCTAATCAAACTTCTCAGTCGTTCAATATTAGTTTAGCAATTAATGTAAATTGTAAAGATCTGGGTTTGATCCTTAGCTTTTAAATTAAAGAGATGCTTATGGAGTATTTAATGTCACATTGTGGATATTTGATCATCCATTTACTATAAGGTGAAATTAAACCCGATAAATATGAAATATATCTTCATTATAATACTTCACCTTCTGTGTCATCAGTATAGTTTTTCCAAAGCACAGCATCACAGCAGGAAAAGCACAGGTGAGCCCTCTCCCGGCACGTTGTGTTGTGCATGCTGGATGACTGACATGGGTTAATGAGACTCTTAATAGAGGTCAGCGCCTATTAAGGTTATTAATTACACCAGTGCTTTACCTGCAATGACAAGTCGAAATGTCTGCTGTAAAAAATGTTCCCACTCCAGAAATGTTCATACGCATGTGTTAGAGTGTCTGCAAGCATTTTGTCATGTTTGTTTTATTAAATCCCAAATTTTCTAAAGAAGGTAGCATTTCAAGCCCTGTGTAGACACAGCGGGTATTAATGAGCCATACTTTACTGGGTGTTATCAAAATTTGGCAAGAGTGGAAGTGACTTTTTCTTAAGGTTTCTGCAGCTTCATGGTAGATTTCTGATGGAAAACAACAAGTGAAGTGGTTCAAATTTGTTTACTGCTGTCAAATTACTGAGAGAACTGTGTTTTACTTGCCATGATTGATACACTGTAAGAAGCGAGGAGTTTGTAACGGGGAAAACTGAAATAAACAATAAAATATGATCTATCAATACAACTGCTTGTTTTTAGCATCGTTGTCCTATACTTGTCATTGCTTCCTCACTCAAGTCAACAGTGGTGCGTTCACATACATCCCCTCCACAGCGTCTACATTTCAGACTCTGCCTAGGCGGCTCAGTGGCCATGATGGTGGAAGTTAATTGCTCCCCGGTGAGCTGGCTGAGCTCGCCTCCCATCCTCCACTCGCTCTCATCTCTGAACAGACCACAGCTGAAGGAGAACATGTAGTAACAAGAGCCACTATAGAAGAATCACAGGAGGAGTCAGAGGGAGGAGGAAGCTGATACAGAGACATGAGAGGGTCATCCTGAGAGGCTACGTGTCCACTGGGACGTATCATAATAATAGAGGCTATTAGAAGATCCAGGAGATAACGCTGCGGGCCAAGAAATCTGTTGAAACTGCAACATGAAAGCACTAAAGAAAACACATAAAGCGAATCCAATTTCTGCTAAAATGACACTAAAAGACTTTCAGTCACAATGTAAGAAAAATCTGAGCTCTGTGACAAATTATTTTCATAACCTTCCAAGAAAAAAATAAAATCACAAAAAGACATTTTGGGTAAGCTGATTATTGGGGAGGATGTTCAACATCATTTCCTTATGCTGGTTTAATAGGTTTTCAAGCTGTGCTACAAATTCTTTTCACACTATGAAATGCTTGGACATCATGAGTTAATGATCTTATCTATAATGCACACAAACTGATTGTACATTGCTTCCCCAAGCGAAGGAGTTTAAGTATCTCGGGATCTTGTTCACAAGTGATGGGAAAATGGAGCGTGAGATGGACAGGCGGCTTGGTGCGGCGGCAGTGGTAATGCGGGTGTTGTACCGGATCGTCGTGGTGAAGAGGGAGCTGAGCCTTAAGGTGAAGCTCTCGATTTACCAGTCCATCTACGTTCCAACCCTCACCTACAGTCATGAGCTTTGGGTAGTGACCGAAAGAACGAGATCACGGGTACAAGAGGCTGAAATGAGCTTCCTCCGCAGGGTGGCTGGGCTCAGACTTAGAGATAGGGTGAGAATGTCCGGAGGGAGCGTGGAGTAGAGCTGCTGCTCCTTCGGGTCAAAAGGAGCCAGTTCAGGTGGTTTGGACATCTGATTCGGATGCCTCCGATTTTCCGAGCACCGCCAGGAAGAGCTGGAAAGTGTTGCAGAGGGGGAGGGATGTCTGGAATGACCTGCTTTGTCTGCTGCCTCCGCGACCCGACCGCGGATAAGCGGAAGAAAATGGATAGATGGATGGATGGATTGATGATTGTATATTCTACATAATCTTTATTGCAGCAGGAAATTGGGATATGCTTTGGCCTTCCTCATCATATCATTTAGTTTTTTAAATACTTTATTGAAGTGAATAATAATGTCTGTCAAATAATGATGTGCGTATTAATGTGACTGCATTAGAAACCAGTCAAGGACTACGTGGGTCACTGTGTTTTCATGTTGCCTGTTGTGCTTCAGTGCAACCAAAAATCAGCCAGTGTTTCTATCTTTATGCTTCTCTCCTGCCCCTTGTGTTCACAAAACCTGCATTTTAATACAGCCGAATTCCCAATAAAGCTGATCTCATGTACATATTTTTTTTTCTTTTGCCAGACAACAGAACAATATGAAAAAGTGACTGAAATGCAGCCTATTAAGACGACACGTTAACCAGCAGTCATTTCCCAAGTTGCTGCTCTGCACCACTTAAATAGTCGTTTTATAACCTCAGCATCTGACAAACTCACCAAACACACGAGTTGAAAACAACAGCTGTGCAGCAAGAGTTCAATGCCAAATGATCACTTAGAGACAAAGTTAGAAGTGCTAGAAAGTCTTAGTTTCAAACTGTCAACTGTTTTTGTTCCACAGGGATGAGAGAGTTTTCTTCCTGAAGGGGTTGCGGACTGAAAAAACTCAGCTGATTTAAAAGCTACAGACACTGAAACGGCCTTTTCAGATCAGGACAAAAACCATAGGGGTATACAGTCACGGTGAAATGAACCGTCTTTGCAGTAATTTTAAGCTGAAAAATTGAAAGAGACGCTGTGGGGAGATGTGCCAGACTTTCATTACTTTGCTGAAAAGGTGAATAATATGTGACCTTTTTGACATCCATCCCCTCTCCATCTGCTTTTTATGTTTGTGTTGTGACCTGGATAGGCTGCCTGTCTCAATAAAGCAGTGGTCCGTGCCACTTTATTGAGAATTTATAGGTGTGATGGTGGATTTCAAAGAAAGGTGATAATGCAAATTATGATGATACTGATGATAATAGTGATGCACACACTGTAGGGTTCAAATCCAAACTCAGAACTGATTTTTGCACAAAAAGAATCATCATATGAGTGTCATGTACCTTAAAATTATTAACATCAGTTGACTAGAATTTTTTTGTTTTGCTTGTGTTTCAGTGTGGCTCACAGGTCTGAGACGGTTTCATCTGATTAAACCATACAAATATGCACATTTAAATGGGCATTCAAAGAACAGTCTTTTCTATCACTAGTTCTTCTTTTTAGCGATCTTGCTCTCC
>OMNN01000274.1:0-25765 GCA_900302755.1 Chromis chromis | reverse complement strand
CTCACTAACCCCTGGGAGTCTTTTACTCTCACAGACATTTGTCTCTTTTTGACAACTCATACACCAAGCTGTTGGTAGTGTTAATGTGGCTGCACACACACACACACACACCAACGTGTATTTAGAGTGTGTATAGTGCAGATAGAATGCTTCCCCATACAAACACACACACAGGTCTCATCACAGATTGAGAGAGTTGGCTCGCAAGATTGATCATGACTCCTGACTGGGTGCCCCTCCCTCTCTGGAGGATCAATACATCCTTCAGTCAGATTGCTTCCCTGCCCTTCCTACTCCAAGCCTGGTGTGACTAATTATCTTGTGCCTGTGTTTTGGGCCCAGTCTCAGCTGCATTAGTTAATGCTGCCAGAGTTGGTGAAGAATTTGATCTTTGGAACAAGATGTCTGTTTGTTTTAGTGTATATCCAGCCAAAATCAATCCATATACACTGTCTACCTTTTCCCTAAAGGGCGCTGAAATTATCGAGCAATATGAGATGACTCACAGCTCGTGTGAGGATGTGGAGGAATGAACGCTTTGGTCAAGTGAGATACAATTAAAAGTCAGATCCCAAAGTCTAAATAGAAGTTTATTATACAGTCATGATATGCATTCCACCAAATAGGTCCATTTTAGTTTCACTGAGTTAAGAGGAATAAAATTAGCTAAAATTGCATCCTCAGGCTTTTTTGGATGAAATAGAAATCTTAAAAACTTGAATTATTTCTTGCAAACAAAACCATGACTTTATGTGATATGAGTAATGGCATGCATGAGTTTACTTTTTTTTTTTTATCAGGTCAATTTCTGTATCGTAGATGTTCTCCATATTTACAGTTGTGGCATTTTCAAATTGGGCATCTCCATGTTACGAATTTGAAGGGTTTCATTTGCAGCTACTCTGCCTCAGTGACCCCATCAAACAAATACATCTCGGCTCAACTTACATCATCACCCACAATAACGGTATTGCTCCCCAGTTTTTCATGAAAAAGGATTCATTAACCAGTCTATTTAGGAGAAGACTTTGATTAAGGCTAATAAATGACTCTAGGAGTAAGTATACATTTTTCTTAAACATATAGTCCACTTAAGCTCCATTCTGATAATGAAATATTCTTGCACATCTGTCATAATAAGGCATTTTTCTTACACTTCACAGTGATGATGAATGGCACTCAGTGTTTAGATAAGTATGGTTATGAAAGTCTCTGGCGAAGCACACTTTAAATGTACACTTGTCTTCTTAGCTGTCGATGTGAGCTTTTTATTTTGTCATGTTTCCCAGTCTCTGAATACATTAGTGGAAATTCCTCTGAAAAATTAACCAAGCTTGCTTTTAGGCTGCCACATAATGGGTTCGTGCTTCTTCATTCCCCTCGCTCGTAAGGTTTAATTACTTTGTGAGAGATAGCCCATGCAGGTGGACAAAAAAATAGAGACACCTGACGAAGGAATTCTGTTCAGTACACTGGTGTTATTTTTATTAGTGAAAACTAAAGTACATTTTTTAAAATTATGAAAACTAGAATTCTACCAATTTGTATATTTAAATATCTTTGCCTAACTTCCCTGAAAACATTTCCAGTCACACAGAAGAAATGCACACTTGAGATGGTGTACTCAATCTCAAGTGGTTTCAAATGAGAGCTCATTGGGATCAGTGGGATCATTTTAAGCACAAGACAGATAGTATCAAACTCAAGTGATTATGTCATGTGGCAGCCGTTTGTGGATTTCAGCTAAATGTGAAAAAATCTCAGAACAAACCTCCTGCAATAAAGGTGTGTTAAAAGATTTTTAAAAAGAAAGTTGGAAAAAAATAGCAAAACAGAGCTATCATAAGCAAGAGAAAAGCAGTCTGCAGAATACAAGAGAGAAGCAGCTGTGGTGGCTTTATGTGTTAAATCGGGGATGTCTACCAGATTATGTGAAACACCGGCCTTCAAAAGGTATTCTGAGCAGAGCTTGACCCAAAGTTTATAATGCCCAGTAGTGTGCTGATTTATTGTTATTTCCAAATTGAGGTAAAACTGAGGTGAAATAAATAAAAATTCATGGAAATCCGGCAGAGAAACTAAGAAGCAAAAGAGATATCGCCAAAAGCTCAGAACACTAAAGTGAAACTGTGGGGGTGAGACCTCACTGGATATTACTGTGGCTTGCTTGGATTGTATGAACACCTTATAATGTGGTCTCGCTCATTGTGAGCAAACCCAGTGTATCTGATATTTCACTGTAAATAGATTTGAAATGTAGAAATCATGGTCACTGTGACATGGATGAAAATGTCAGTCGGCTACAATTCAGCCGATGGAAATCGCACACAGCACAAATGTCACAGTGAATATTTACCCCTGGCACAGTCTGAACATGAGGGCCTCGTCTGTCCGCTTGGCTGGACACTTGGCCCTTATTCTGAATTATGTCTAATGTCACACACTTGGCTGTGCCCCTTGCTGCTTTTTCGAGTTTATTACCACACACACAACGTTGTCTCAAAGATCATGCTTTTTAACCTCATTTTTTCTGTCTCTTTTTTTCCTCTGTTTTCCCTCATTATTGTTGGCTACAGTTAATGCAAACAAGGTCAAAAATCTAGAACATGGACGCTAAGGTGTCATGACAGGTGTGATATGTTGTCTGAATCTATATGACTTTGTGGTGTAAAACAGCTGAACAGGCCTCCCTGTATGATGATGTTTGGCGTACCTTGTAGCTTCCTCTTGGGAGACGCACGCAATGATTTGTCAAATGGCTTCGAGGCAGGCTTACCAGCAAACGCACTAAATTCATTTTTTCACATGCAATGTTCACTCCTTACATTCTATATTGCTTAATAATGTACAACACACTTATGGAACAATACAGTATGCTATGATAGAAAACGCTGAATAATTTAAGCTAACGCTTTCCTAATCTCAGTAGCTCCTCCTGGCCATTTCCGAGGCCATTCGCTGTTATGTCTTTATACTGTTTTATAAAGCTAAGAGGAATCAATGGTGGATTAAAATTATTCACCAAAATGACCTTTTTACTATTGCTGCTCAAGAACCACTGCACTAGTGCAGATAATGCTTAGGATCAGTCAGAGCCACTTTATTCGCAATACCAAAAAATTAGAAGAATTTATCCAGACTAAGGGTCCTGCTTGTTCAGTGTACTGCAGTTTTTATAGCGTTGAATGATTTAAAGAAAATGTGTGATTTTTGTACAAATACTGTGACTGCAGTTATATTCTATAAACTAAACTACAGATGGGTACAGACTATCAAACAAGATCCATTTAGACCAAGCCTGTTACAAAACTATTTCTGCTTTGATCAAATCAGACAAAACACCTCAGTTCATGTTGTTGGAATTATCACAAGCTTTTCTAAACCTATCAGTCAGAGAAAGTCAACTTTTAAACTCATTACCTTGAACCCTCATATTATAGAAGCGTAGTTGTCCATACCACACGTTATCTGTGTGCAAGAAGGCAGTGGCGGTCCTAGATTCTGGGGGGCCAGAGGCAAGTGACGTTCTGGATTCCCATGTTTGGGGGAATGGGGGCAAACGCTTGCCTGGCTTGCCACACACTCGGTAGGCTACTGTATGTGAAAACTACAGTGAATAAAATAACAACGTTATTTTCTGTTTGGCACTAAGTCTAATTTCTGTATTCCACCATCATGGTTCTAATTTTTTCCCTATTCCAAACAATCTCCCCAACTTATTTGTAAAAAGAATTTGCTCCTAGCAGAATTTCATGGTGAGATACCGACAATAGCTGTCAGAAAATCACTATTACATATTTTCCCAAAATCAGTCAGACATGATGAATACCTGAGGTGCATTTCCTTACATAACAAGATTTAGCACGCAAAATCATATTAGGCAAAAAATACCTGGATGTTCTGTTACATGGGGTTGCAATTTGCAGTACACAAGCCAGCATGCTTTTCTGGCCGTTCTGATCCACGATCCTCTGCGCAGTTACGCCGAATACATCATTGTTTCGCACGAGCATTATCAAGCTTGAGCTGCCATGAGTACACAGACAGATATCAGCACATTTTGCACTACAGACTGCACTGGTCAAAGCTCAAGGCATAAAATTAGGACGTAGTAGTATTACCCAATTGTACCCATACTGCATGAAACAGTAACTACTTTATAAGAGCAGTGTGCACTTATAGTAAAAAGAAAAAAGTATGCAAATTGAAATGAAGCCCTTTTTTTTCCACCACACATTTAGAAAGAATGGCTAGTGGGCTATAATTAGATAATCCCTGAATCTGACAAAAAAAAAGTATTGGATTAGAATTGCTGATCACACTGTTGTCAAGTTTTAATTTTAGGTGTGCACTTTAGCTGCCTGAGACATGACAACTTGAGGTAGCTGCTAGCTACTCATCTAAAATCAATATGACGCTGTCACAGACACACATATATCACACATAGACACACAAGGTTTTTTTTGTGTGTGTGTGTGTGTGTGTGTCACTGGTCACACCTTGTGAAGACAGTTAAGTTATAATTAAAAGAGTCATTTAAAATTGTTCATCTCAAATTGCATTGTGAGTACGAAAACAACTAATTGTTAATTCCCAGTGCGACATAGATTCAACCCATCCATCTGGAGATTGTTGTTGATTCCTATTTTCCCCTTTCTTGCTCTCTCATCCTTCTATCTTTAATGAATTTATTTTGGCTGTGTTGTTTCGAGGATGTAAATTTGCATATTCACACTATAGAAACAGTCAGAGGCCTGAAACTGTGTGTTTCATTCCCTGCACATGTACATACTGTATTCTTTTACATATGTAGTATAATAGTACGTTTCTCCTCGCCTTTTCCCCTTCAACATACAAAAACCTGCCATCCACTAGGATTTCCCTCCTCCTCTGACATGATACGTTCACGTCTTGTTTGGGTACTATGTGGACATTAAATCTTTCACCTCATGGTGGCAGCTTCATCGTCTGGCTCTGTCCTTGTTGACAGAACACTTGACCTTCAGGTGCAGTGAAATGTCATCTGATTTAGCACGCCCAGTTTGAATTGCCACCCCTCATTTTGTCATCCAAGCATTGCGTTTTGGTTAGGAAGTGTCAGAGCAAATACATTACAGTGTAATGAGCTTGCTTGAAGGAGGAGAATCACACACATCAGGACTCCTAATGTCATTTCAGTGTAGCATTTGCATAGCTGTTACTGTACATCCATGTGTGTCTGATTCCATATAATTATACCGAATGTGAACACTAATGGATATTCAATACATAGTGCTCCTTACCTTTGATGATTTGTAAGTCAAAGAAATGCAGAACACTTAGACCTCTTTTGCCGTGCATGACACAGACATTAGATTTATGCACCACAAATCTTTGAAGTGGCATTCATGCTGAAAACCAGGATTTTATCCAAAATGACAGTGAGGCGAGCCATGATGCACCAAGGTCTTGAAACATTGAAGATGATATGTTTTATCATTATACATGTATAATGCAATGCTTCATTTATATTTAGAAAAGACAGTACCATCTCTGCTCATCCCGTTTTTTCTTAAGTCATGCTTCTCCTTCAGTTGCCTCTGTAGCTTCCTGTCCGGGATAATATCTGTCAAGCCTGTGTTTACCTACATTCCTCATGTCTCCTCCTCCCTGTGATTGCCAAGTCACTGTTAGACATGTTTGCTTAAACAAGCATGTAACTGTAGTCATGTTCCCCAATGGTGTTGTCAAGATTAATTCTGTGTTTTCCTAATGCATGCAAATGAGAAAGTTGTGTGCATTTGATTGTCAATAACGTGAAATACGGCTCTGCTCCCTAAATGCTGGCTCCGTTCAATATCCTATTAAAGTTGAATCAGAGATAACTTGGCGCGCATCAGGAAAGCAATCTGAAATTTGTGCTGACATTGATCCAGCAGGAAGGAGACCTATTGCTCCGATTAACACTGTTGCCCCAGGAGAGGAGTCCCTTGGCCATTAATAGCCCTCTGTCCTAGATTTTACTTAGACCATATAAAATGCTTTTATTTATGAGACACATAGTGGCAAATCATCATGGACATAGTAGAGGAGTGCCAACCTTTTTAACTATCCCTGGGAGCTGTGTTGTTGATCACAGTGTGTTTCATTTCCAGGTAATACCCTAGCTCGTATTATTTTTCTATCTGTTAACATTACATATTTGCTGTTTGTACTGTGTTAACGATTACTCTGGTGTCTGCCCAGCTTCCCAAAATGATTTTCCTATAAGCTGCATTCAATTACATTTTTCAGGAAATATATTTCTCTCAGATTACATTTGTTTGTAACACATAAAAATTTGTTTTTGATCAACATATCTTTGCCATAACTTGCACTGCTTTACTGTCACTCCTTTTCAGCCCACCCAGCATGTGTTGGATGGGGCAGCAATTGTCAGCCTGGTAACCTAGAAAATGGAGGCATATGTTGGGAAAGGGTTTTATTTTAACCCAAACCATGATATTTTCCTACACCTAACTAAGAAGTGAAGTATAAAGTCCTGTATCAGATTAATACCACCATCACCCCCAACATCCTCCTTACAAAGACTTTGCTTACTAGTACGTCACACTGTTACCAGACCAGGAGAAAATAGATTTCACTCAAAAAATGTTTTAGAATTTTTGGGAGACAGGGTTGCTGATGTACATATAGAAACCTTAACTATGCACTTATAGCATCAAATGTTGTATTCAGTGAATTTTGTCTGTGCTGACAAATATGTTCCTATACTCACAATGTTGACTTCAGCGTAAAGCTAACAACTTTACATCTGAAAATAAAACTACTGCTACAAATAATTACTGTAAAGCAACAATGTTTAATAGTTTTTATCATATATGTCTGCTCATAATTTGATCCAAGTAGATTTCAATGATTTGATTTTAGCACTAGAACCAACAAAATCAAGCAAAACTTCCCCCTTTGCAGTTTTTATTTACAAAACTAACCTCTAACTTTATTGTTTGATTTAGAAGACAAGAAGACAACATGATTTCCTTGAAGGCCATTTACACAGAAAACCTAATTATAAGTGGTGTATTTGACTTTCATTTGTAGATGGGCCTTGCAAAATAAGAGTTTGTCACATTACTTCACACTAAGTGTGTGTTAATACACAGCCTACTGGCAAGTAGTATCATGTTTGGCCAGTTGCTTGTAGATAGTAGGCAAAGACTACATTTAATTCATTAGTGCTGATGATGGTTGTTTAGGTTTGTTGCCAGGGCAACCTCAGCATGTGAGTGGTGAGCTGAATGGAGATGGGTTCACATAGGAGACGAGAGAGAAGCTCTGGGTCTGTACTGCTGATGGGTGAGGAGGCACGGTTGGTTTGGGCCAGATGAACCGTGGGACCCACTTAGTGCAGGCTTAAGAAGTTACAGCAGGTGTTCTCTAATTCACTACTTTATTTTTAAATGCTTATTCAGTTCAGTAGACAAGACAGTCATGCAGGCTGATACATGTTGTTTTAATCTAGTTTAATTAAAAAATGAAGTCATTTGTATTATGGGTCAAATTGGCACATATTGTGGCACTCAAACAGTCAGTTGAAATTATTGACAAAATGTGTCATGGCTTGTCAGAGGTGATTATCAACGGCACACTGGCTGCTCGGTAGAAACATGAGCGACTCCTGCAAGTCCTGAGACCTTCTGAGATCTTGTCATGCAGTGCACAATGCCAGAGGATAAAGTGGAAGGCTCGCATCCTCATTAAAATCAAATGATCACGTCATATTTTGGTTGTTTGATCGTAAATCATATAGAGAGAAGTCAGGTTGTATTCTTGTTTCTGCATCTTCTTAGGAAAAAGCTTGGGAAAAAAGTGGAATATTCCAGTTATGCCTGTTTTTTGAAACCAGAAAAAAAATATTAGCTAGTTTCTTGTTTCTCATAAAGTCATTTTCATGTTCAGATGTTCAATTTTTTGTTATTTTGTGTGCTAAATGAATTTTATATTCAAACACAACTAAACCATCATTAAACTCTTTTTTTGTCTTGTTGATTTGTGAGCTACATTTCAAGAACTTGAATATGTGGCATTTAAGGTGCCTTTAACACCAGACGGAGAAGATAGGGAGGCTTGGATTTTGGTTGCAGTTTATGTTACTTTGGAAATCATCTCAGAACCAGCTAATGGGTGTCTTGACACATTTTAAACAGTGTACAAGAACATCTGTAAAATGCCATAGACCCTTTTCAAGTGTGCCAATTATTTGAATACCAGATGTCCGTGTGCTGCTGTAGTTTAATGCCAACTCCGAGGGAGGCGGCTATAATTACACCCACTCAAAATGTGATTGTCTGATCTTAAAACGCGATGAAACGTATGTAACATGCATCGTGGCTGGAAAAGACAAGTAGTTCATACATTTCTCAACCCCCAGAGGCAGGGAGAAAGAAGATGACAGATCATTGTTTTCTGTCTCTTGTTTTTTTAACTGTGGTCTCATCCATTTAATTATAAACACTCTGATAAGGGCATCTCCTTAGAACAAATATGACCAGTAATGAGCTATGGCATCACTGTTTATGCATGTCCTTGACATTCACTTTGAGAAGAGGGAAAGGGGGTAACGGCATCCTTCTAAACAGATCTTTAAAGTCCACTGGAAGGGATAAATGTCAGTGGGCCTCACTGAGAAATCAGCAGGCTTTTTTCTTCTTCTCTGACCTTCACTATGTCTACTCTAAAGAGAATTAGCAGGATATTAATAAATAATTGTTATGTATACTATGATGAAAGTGATCCCCAGAGACAGATTGAATATGTCTTCCATAAAAGCATGCCCTTAAACTGACAATTAATTAGTGTGTTTAGGTAATGATAAATAATTAATTAGCATGACATTGAAGGACTTCTGGGACAGTGCGACAACTGGATAAATTACCAAGCTTCAACATTAGCTAAATAATCCTGGAGACTGGAGTCCACACCACATGAATCTATTGTGTATTTGAATATCAGTGTAATCTAATTGGTGTCATCATATCTTTCTTGGCAAGAGCTTCGCCTTAGGATACTATTTGGCTGCTTCAGTGGAAGTGTACTGTGAACAGATCAATAGATGTAGTGAGCATGATTATGTTACGATTATACACTGGAGAGAGAGAGAAAGGTGATCTGAAGAGAGGTACCACACCTCTTGGCACAGTTCCTTCAGCTGAAAAAGCTCAGTGGGAAACAGAGCGGTCAGTGAGCTTGGCTGCAGCCCTGCTTTAGGACCAGCTGGCTCTAGAGCAGAATTAGAGCCTCCCCCCTTGTTTCCACCTGCCGTATGCTGCTCAAGTGTTCCAAATCAAGCCATTATTTGCTTCATTTCCTTGCTGTCTGACTCAGCTTGCCAGTAAGTCAGCTGCTTACCCCTATAGCATGACATC
This sequence comes from Chromis chromis, assembly GCA_900302755.1. Taxonomy (NCBI): domain Eukaryota; kingdom Metazoa; phylum Chordata; class Actinopteri; family Pomacentridae; genus Chromis; species Chromis chromis. The sequence continues at coordinate 16,361 of OMNN01000274.1, read as the reverse complement.
TCACTGCTTAGAAAATCAGTCTAGAAAAAGATGCACATTTTTCACCAATGCATTTCAAATAATTAGTATGAGTTTTCACCACAAAGAGCAAAATGTCAGCATGAATTTTGCTCTTTAAACATCTTTTCAAAATGACCACAGCAGAGCTTGTTTTCATTCGTGCGCCTCTGAATAATTGAGCTTACCAGTTTTAGAATTCAGTTATAATGTGTAAAATAAATCAGAGCAGATCCTCACAGAGCTCATGATGATACTCGGAAGGGGTCACCTTTAACCGGGCCTCTTTCTAATGCAGGTTATAGAAGACCATGGCCTGATCTCACCAGACATCGCCTGTGTACAGAGTAGATGCCACTGAATAAATAAAACCCTCACCCTTTCAAACACCAGTGTAAGATGCCGGGATTAGCATCTCATTAAACAGTACTCGCACTTGTGGTATGTGGACAAAGAAGTAAGAAAGAGGGACTGTTTGAGGTCTGTATGTGCCTGTGTGTTTGAAAAGATCTCCTTTTTCATGGCTACAAGGAGCTTGTTTGAGGCTTGATCACCTCTTCTGTTAAACCCGCTGCATTATTCCAAAATACTGTTGTAGAGATGTTCATCAAGGCTATAGACAATTTTGTAGAAGCAAAATGCACGCTTGTCATTCTTTAAAAGAATATTGCTTAAATCTGTGCACCCAGGAAGACAGTGTAATCTAGAGAATACTCACACTGAAAAACTTGGTGACAGTTTGCTTCTGAGATAAATTGGCCACAGCAAAAGTATCTCCTGCTGGTGGCCAGTCTGTGTTATCTGTGCCATGAACATGCAATTTCCCCTTGATTGTGCTCCCCACGGATAAGTAAACACATTCAGCAGAGCAGCAAACCACAAAAGACAAGCACCCAAAAAAGACAGTAGTAATAATCTGCCTGAAGAGACAAATTCAAACCCAAATTCACAGAGATTCAAAAGATTTTAGCTGTTCAGATTGTCAGCCTGCAGTAAAGATGTGGTCGTTTTTGGAGGAGTCATTTATTAAGATAAAACTTGTTGTCAGTTTGTTCTTCCTGCTTGGCTCTGAAGCAAAAAACCTTTATATCACGCTGATTTCCTAGATGTCTCTGGGAGATGCACTATAGCTGACAGATATGAATGAAAAATGAAATGCCTGGCCTGCCTGAGCAGCCCGGACTATCTTACACCGCCACCTCAATTTAGCCGTACAAACAGCACTTTGCAGCACTGGATGACAAGGTTAATGCTGCAGACCTGCATGGAGAAACGTTTAAAAAAAGACGTTTAATGTTGGTATGTTCCCAGGTGTGCTGCAAGTTTCACTAGAGGGATTTTATTCCCATATGGATTGTGAAACATATATTTCCATATCGGAGGTGAAATGATATTCCTCGCGCTATATGCTGTGAATGGAAGTGGCGGTATGTTTTTTGATTGAAATGGCAGTGGTGTGTTTACCTCTGGCTGTTGATAGGACCATAATCTCTTCCCAACTCTGAGGACTGCGTGTTGTTAGTGTGCAACACTATCATAAAAATCTCAGTGTCACTATGAGCAAGAAATCATACGGTGAATTTTACTGAAGTCAAACTGCCTTTCCTTGTCATCATGTAGGCAGAGTCTGAAATTAACTTTTTAGCTCACTGCCAAGGGCTGCACACTAAAAAATTACCTGCCAAGAATACCACCTCTTATCAGGCAAAATAATGACTTTTTTCATACAAGTCCATCACCCTGCAAGTTCTTAACCCCTTTTAAGTAGAATTTAATACACACTCATGTAATCAGTTGTTGTCTCACTTATTCTGCCTTAATCGTTTAATGCGCCAGACCTGTTTTGTACAGTAATCACAGTGGAATAGTTTTAAGCAAGAGATGACATTAATTTAATTACGTGACATTTGTACTTGACGGTTCACTGAACAGTCGGCTTTCGGTTGTTTGGGTTTACTTTAATTTCTCACAAGTTGATTTCACTGTGAGAAATATTAGGCCTCACTTCCCACTGACAGGTTAGAAAGGGTTTTGTTCAAGCACATAGTGAACAGTCCATTAAAGATTCCTGAAGCTGATACAAAAGGGCAAACATAGCCCATAAATACAATAAACAAGATAAACACTGAAACCTTTTAGGTTGTAAGACAAATGTTTACATTCTTTTTATTTCACCCTTTAGTAAAATGAGAAAGAGAAAGCAAAGAGCACGTTTTTTCATGTCCCAAACTAACCTGTGACCAGTTCTTTTTTTTTTCACATTATGATAGCTTATTACGAGGATGTGAGCACCACATCACCTACTCTGCCTACAGAGCAGGCAACCGCGGCTGTTCCACCTGATTGCTTCCTGGAACAGAGACTAAAAATGATCCATTGTTGTCCTTGAGTTCTAGTCCATTTGGGGGTCACAGTGACATATTAGAAACCAAATGAGCTAAACATGAAGTTACGTGGACTGAAAGATAACTGTTTCATTTGACAGTTTTGGTGACTTGCTGCCCTGCATCATGAGCATCACATGGACTGTGGGTGAAGATCACAACACATTTTTTTTTAGTGACTGACAGCAGGCCTGTGCTGCATGGCTTTATTCATCCTCTGTGGTGGTCACTGTAGAGCTCACAAAAGAAACAGTCGGTCGTAGGCGGTACTAATGACGGTTGCAACGGACTTCACATGTGAGGAATAATGACATACAAACATACAGAGCTTGGAACTGAGATCAAAACAGCAGTTTGCATTCTGTGTCGTACCAACAGTCAGCTTTGGTTCATTTTAACTAGGACCACAATTGTACCTTAACCATAACCAAATTGTTTTTAAGCCTCAGTAAAAAAAAAAAAAAAAAAGACTCATTTTGATTTTTTTTCTACGCTCATTTAATGTAAAATTCTAAATTTGTCATCTTGCATAAGCAATGCCAAGTGTATTTACTTGATTACTGATTTTGTTATTTGTTATAAGCCCTTCACGAGGAGAGCCAAATGTTTGCCTGTCAACCATTTAGTTACCAGTTAACAGGGTAATTAATGGAACCATTTCACTGGTCTTCTCTCCTCCCCTCTCATCATTGTTCCTTTCATCTTATCTTCATCTAGGTCTCTGACGAATTCTGCTTTTAATGAGCATCCCATATTAACCAGTGTTAAATTCTGCTGCTTTGTATTTTCACCTACAACTACCTAAGATTCCCATTTTTATAGTAATGCATTTAAAGCAGTCCCCTTGAGATACATTTTATTCTCGTCAGCACAGTCGGGTAAAGGTGGCACGGAATTTGTGCATCACTGGAAATGCACAAAATCACTGAAGAGGCACTATCACTTCATAAAACTGAATATAATTGTCATCCCAGATCGAAATCAAGGAGGTTTCTAGCCTTTGACTCGTAACTATGCATGCCACTGAAGCACTCCTATCAGCTAAATTTTTTTATCATCACAGATATGGAGATAATGACGGAGTTGTCCGCCTGTTTATGCAGTTAGCATTAGTAAGGATCATGGTAGCTCGGAAATGTATTATTGTCGTAATTTAAAAGGGAAGAGAAAGGGCATGATCATATGATGGAAAAGTGGTGGGATGCACTATCATCCTCTCCCGAGGCCTGTCATGTAATTTCTTTTTTGGATTCACGGCCACAGAGAAACGTTATGAAACAGAACAGAACTGAAACCAAAAGGCTCCAGTTGCTCAGCACCACCAGGCAGCGTAAAAACAGAAGTTTAAATGTTACGGCTTTGTGTAGACTGAATAATAGAAAGCTACTCAGAGCTATTGTTTTTTCTTTGTTGTAACTAACAGACAGTGTGCGGAGGCAAGCAGGGACATGGTGTGAGAACAGATGCATTCAAACATTGCTGTCCTTATTATCAGGCAGTAATAGATCCACCAGTTACAGTTCAGGGCCATGATTGACCATAATTTGTTCTTTCAGTTTAAAAAGAGAAAATGAGAAATTTTTGAATGGACTCCCGTTGCAAATAAAAATGCAACAACAGAGATGTTTTTAAATGTCATGCCAAATGAAATGTCAGTGTACATGTTTTCTGTATTTCAATATAATAAATGAGTGTTTTTATTTTAGAAGACATGATATTGTCATTATTTGTTGTTTAATAGGAACTGCAAATTGAATGTTAGTTTTAGAAGAATTTCACTAAACAGTATATAGAAAAATTCCTTCCTGAATAATTTGATCATGGAAAACACATTCGCTGAAATGTACAAATCACTGTAAATGTGATCAATGTACTATAAGTTGTAACAAACAATCTTAAAGCTGAGACCTTGAAATATTTAGAAGTGTGTCTGGGAACTACCATCCAAAAGTCTCCCTGTGCTGAAAAGTTAAGATCATTTGATCACCCACCTCAGAGACACCCGCAGCAGTGATTTACTCGCTGTATTTTATTTTATATTTTATCCAGCTGATCATCTATCTTGGCCCGCCATATGGAGCCTGGATTTGCCCTCTGTATTCTGTCTTCCAGATTACAACAGGTTCAGCAGCCTGTCCACCGCCCACCACTCAGCTGAAGCCTTCTGTGGGGCCTGTGAGACGTGGCTTGGTGCCGATGAGCCTGAGATGTTGCTAGAGGTTTAATCCCCACACTGTGAGAAATGAGGTCCTCCTGCTCTCCCTCTTGCTCCTGCAACTTTGATCAAGCCCTAATGTGATTAGGCAGTGACCCTGACATGACTGGCCCAGGAACTTGTAAAAGAAGCCTAGGGAGGGGGGGGCTGGGAGAGCGTCTGATCTGACCAGTAAACCAGGAGAAGAAAGGAATTATTCTGAAGGTGTCTTTTCTCTGTTGCTGCTCTGCCTTGTGGGTAATAAAGGTTTCATGTATTCGTTTTACCCAGGCAAAAATTGCGATCTATAATGACCTGACATTTCTTTTTTAAAACTAGCCAAGAGGCTCATGATTTGAATGTTAACCAGGGCTTTACTTGACGTAAGGTGCAGTCTACTGGGAGGAAGCTTCTTTTGAATTCTGCAGGATCTAGGCTCCTTTCAGCTGAGTCTTCATGGTAAATTAATGTAAATCTTCCACTCCCTGTATTACAGAGCAAAATATTTGTGCATACATCCTGTCATTGCAGTGCATCTGTGTAAATAGCACAGTACAACATATTTCAGTTATTCACATGAGACTGGGGCTGCACTATAGCCTGCACAGACATGTCTTGTTCAGAGTCGTGCACTGAGCCTGTTTACTGTGTCGTGTACTAGACTGCTCCCATATGTGCTGCACATTATTCTTCCCGTCAACTTGCTGATGATGTGTGGGGTGAAATGCGCTGCCTTAACTTCAGAGGCCAAATGTGTCAAGTCTCGATATATTAACTTCACTCTAATGGACTTTATCAGCCATAGTGCAGAAAGTCATGGAGATTAGAGCGAGAGGGAGTGGATGCTTGATTATTTTTGCATTCTGTTTGGTTCCCCCGCACCATGTCAGCAGCTGCATGAGGATGCTCAAAATGCCTGATGCTTGAATGTGGCATTACCTGCATTCTGTGTGCTGATATAGAGGCTGGCCACAGCCCCACAACATAATGGGCTCACTGTGATTTAAGTGTTTTCACTGCTTAGTGCCCCAAGATTTCTCAAATATATGATGCTCTCAATGTGTGCAAGTGAATGTGTTCAAGTACCTAACTGCATTATTCCATAGAAATTAAAGCATTACATTCTACATGCATCCTGTGTTTTTAATAAGTATTTCAGTCCGCCACTCTAGTTTGAAGACCCACCTATGTATTGTACATTCCTTGCTTGCATTGGCAACCCTAAAGGGACAATGTCAAAGAAGAGACAGAATGTGAAAGATGTCCTGTACAATTGGCAGTGAGATGGAAAAAGATGCCGCACCACAAGGGATCCTTTGCCATTAGTCTAGAATGAGGGAGCTGGTGTAGAATGGAAATAGGCTGATTTACAGACATGATGGTGCTTTGGATCAAGAAAAATGTGCTGAATCACTCACATTGTTGATTGCATTCAACATTTACATCAAGAAAGAAAGTAAGCAGATTCATAATATTATTTAACAGACATTTAAACATGGATGTGGATCTAACAAAGCCCACTGTCAATGACAGCACATAACCAATATAGCATCTGTGGTAACTTAAGGTTACCATACCCAGCATGTGGCAAACATAAGGTCTGGATACAGTTTAATTAAAATTTACCAGTGTCATATCTATGACTTATAGAGACAGCAACCAATACAGCAAATGTGACGACACTGTCAGTTTACTTGTGTTGCAACTGCATCCATCACATCCATTCACTATATTAGCCATAAATTGGACAAAACCAACACATTCTTACTTCCAACTTGTCACATATGGATGCATGGTCATGGCCCCTGGGCATCTATTTTAGAAGCACTGGTACCTCTTCAGCATCATTTTTCAACATTGGCGGGTAAGGTTGTAAGACTGACTAAGGAGGTTGGACAGATGGTGGTGGAATGAGTCGAACATGACACTTTCATCCATGATACCAGGATTCATTCCCATGTGGGATTGTTTTTTTGTTTTACAGAATCTGTTTTTGTTTTTTTGTTTTTATTTTTTTCATTTTCATTCTCTCTTTGGTTAAGTTTAGGCATCAAAAGTACTTGGTTAGGTATAGAAAAAGATCTTAATTTGGGTTAAAAAAAATACACCCATTCACAATGTTAACGACATGTTAGAGTTACAACCTTCACCAGCCACATCTAGTATATGATTTGTCGCCTGCAAATGAGTGACAATGACGAAACCAGTGGAGGACATTTGGCTACAGTCTCATGGTGTCTGTTTCAGATGATGAGGGGATTCTACAGTCAATCAGAGTCTGTCAGACTACTCAGCATGTTGAAAAATGATGGTAAAGGGGTTCACATTACGTGTGAAGCCAAAGGGAAAAACTGTTTGTATTGAACTACTCTGTGACATCTGCAGACACTGTATGTTACTGTTATTTTCCAGAAGGGGTGGAAAATGCCTCTGAAATCATTAATCAAATAAATTAACATGACATTCCAACCGACCCATGTCAGTATGTTTGATAAATTCTTTTACACGTGCAGAGCTCCTGTTCTGGAGCTTGGTTACAACAGATCTAATTTTACTTTGCCAACAACCAATCGCTGTCATTTAGCACGTGCCCAGGATCTCTACTGAACATATATTACTGAATGTTAAATGTTACTCCGGGTTTGGTTGTCTCTGGTAGTTTTGGGAAAGTGTTTTTATGTGAATAAAACAGGTTGAAATCACACGAATGAGGCACGAATGGTACAGCATCAGTGCAAAATTCAGTGCAAAAATTATCCTCAACAACTAGTTTCCTTTTAGACTAATTCTTTTTTTTTTAAACTGCTTTTGCTTACCATGCGACAACAGAGCACTCGCCGTGCACTGGCAACCCGAAGACACTGACTGCCTCACTGCATCTTGACTCCCTCCACTTTCAGCAGCGTCATCTGAGGCCGTGTAGGGCTAGACAGGAACATAAACTAAAAGAGATGCCTGTGTGGTGGCCTTGATATATCAAGCGATAAATACATCATTTGAGCAAGGGTCATTTATTTGCTTCGCTTATCTTAAGATTGTTTTTTCTGCGCCGTAAATGTACGGATCATGGATTGAGTCAATTATAATGAACAGTCTCGAGTGTTAAATGCTCATGGTGCTGTGGCGCTTTTGTCGTGCACTTCCAAGAGTTCACTTGTCAGTTGTTTGTGGACTAAGCGCACTTCTGTTAGAGGCAAAACTGAAACTAGGACTTCTTGTTTCTGCTCCCAGTGTAAGAAAGTCATTTAAATTCCCTCTGACATTTACAACTAAACTAGAACTACAGCTTTGGAACAGAGCCTTTCTCAACATTATGTCCTGGAACAGGGTCTCAAAACTGTTTTTTGCAGCCTTTAACAAACATCATTCCCAACATAAAACCCTGACATTTAGACTTCAGAGAGTATTGATGGATTTTTGAAATATGAATGGAACTATTACAATGATGTAAATACCTGCGCTATCACAGTTGTAGTTTCTTTAGGCTTTCTGTAGTTTTTTCTGTGCTCACAAATTAGTCATAATACATTTTAAATATCTCCAAAGTTTCTTTCAGAAAGTGTTACAGTGTATGTTGATTTCTTTTGGAATATTGAATGTATGAATTTTTAGACGAGTATATCTTCTGCCCATTTAGTCTTTCTGACCCATTGTTACGACCCGGCTGTCTAGGGTAGCCAGGGGATAACACAAAGCAGAATGAACACTGTTTTTCAGAGTGCCAGACGGCGATTACTTTTTTTTTCTTAGAGGTCAATCTCAAAAACACAATACCAAAATGAGGATTTTAAAGGTGAACGGGTGCTTACTGAAAAAAAAAGAAATAAACATAACCAAAAGCGAACTTCACTCTGATGTTGAAGATGTGCTACCGCACAGAACGACAAAGAATAACCATAACCCCAAAACAAAAACCCACTTCCTAACCGAAGTACAATTAGGCAGCACCCTGGACTAAAACTAGCAATGGCTGATCTGTTTGCTCTTTGTACAACAACGTAGTAGTCCCTCCCTGGCTTTTAACCCTCATATTCTCCAACTCAACAGTTGGTTCACAAGAATTTGGAATACAAAAATATACCGGGGGCCATCACATTTCTGCTCCAGAGAGTAGGCGGGACAAATCAGAGGAGGCCAGGTGGATGAAGGTGCTGGACGGGCACGCAGCTGTATACAATATAGATGATAACAGAAGAGGAGGAGGAGTGCGGCGGCCTAGGGCCGTAACACCCATCACAAATAAGTTTCCTATTTATATATCTTTGCCTTTTTTTGTTGTTGTTGCTGTGCTTTAACTGTACCTTATTATACGTACAGAGATGTTGTGGCGTTGTCAAACTGGAAGTCTTTGCTACCACATCAAAGCTATTTAGTGAGGAAATATATCTATGTAAAAATAAAACATAAATGAAAATGCAGATTAGTTTTATATGGATGTAATTTTTTGGACAGGGGCTGGATAAATGAGAGATTGCTGGTGGATCAGAGGTCAGCCTAGACATGACATCATGACTTTGGCTTTCTATGAGTCAGAAGACAGTCAAAGATGGAGTAGAGCTAAAGTGGGCAGTAATTCATCAAGATTGGTAGCAGAATATTATATCAATAAATTTCTCTGTGTTGGTCCTATCCTTAAATTAAACACTGATTTTTTATGCAAAAGGATAGTGCCATTCAGCCAGGGTTTTCAAAGTCAGACACTGTCGTCCGAACCCAGACATCACTGAGATACCCAAAAGTACACAGATTTACAGCAATCCGTGTTTGTGGAAATACTCCAATACTGAAGAAAACTTTAAAACTCATAGATTCACAGGAAGGTTTTGAGGAACATTTTTATTCTGTGATTTCTCAGTGGATTTGTTAAGCTTTATTTGCAATGCATCTGAGATAAATCCTCACAAAGTTCCAATGAATCTACAATATGTATCATGTCTGTGACTACACAGTGAGTGGACTGTGTGGTGACTCAAAGAAGGAGTTTCTGAGTCAACCATGGCAATCAGTGAACTGTGAGCTGTGTGTCATTGCGAATGATGCAGCTCCAACTGTTGACCATGTTGATAAGCAGGCTAAATCAACACTCTAAACTACAATAACTAACTTCCCATTGCAATAACTAACTTCTAGTTTACAGAAAGCTGGCAGGCTTCTGTCATTTTTACCTCACTCAGTATCTTTGCCTCATTTCCCTCTTTAAAACTCTCAACAAGAGAATTAAGGTGCATTCGTTTGAGAAAATGGCTTATTGTTTGATAAATGACTTTGCAGACTTGATTTGTAGCACATTTGTTCATGTGGTGTTGGTGTACACACGTTTGCTTTTCACATTGGAGCTCTGGCCTCAAAAATGAGACATAAGGCAGCTTTCCACTCCGCCCAGAATAGAAAACATACTCGTTTACATCCCACACAGAGTGGGCAAGACATCCCACCTTCTCCTGTGTTGGCCTTTTGTTACTCCTGCTCTTCAACATTACACAAACATATACCTGCTTTCAGCTGCCTTGTGGGCTGGTATATCAACAGAGACCTCGAAGTAGTTCTAAAACAGTGTTCTCCCCAAGGGAAGTCAATCAAAGCCTCCCAGCAGGGTGAGCCATTTCTCCAAGCCTAGCCTGATCATTTTCCCTCTAATATCCCCAGTTCCAGCAGCTCAGAGGCTGATCAATGTTGTTGAAAACAGAAAACTGTCCATTCTGTCTGGGAGCGGTGGGTGAAGTGAAAAACACACTGAATTGATTACTTTGTAAATGGAAGCTGGGGGTAGACTCTGTGACACCCATGGTTTCCCCCCCTCAAAACACGTTCCCTGTCGTCCTCATCACAAACAAATTAGCAATTCAGAGCGCGGCCCTGGGGTTGCCGAGTGCTTATGTGGATGCCCGGTGTGATGAAGGCTCACATTTGTTTCCTGTCACTGACCTGTCAGTCACTCGACCATTAGAGCCGAAGGCAGCACTGATTTTAACCTCAAGTAGTTGGAAAGACGTTAGCAGTCACCAAAGAGAGAAGGGCAGGAAGAAAGAAAAGAGAATATAGGAGAAATGTTTACCAACCCCATCCACTCCCCTCTCATCATCCCCACACCCACAAACAAAGCGGGCATTATGTCATCAAGGCTTTCAGGAAGAAATGCCCTTCACGAAAGTGGTGAGCTGGCACACTTTCCCACTAGATGACACGGTGAGAGACAGTCCCCCTGTTTTTAAACATCATAATGTGTGATCAATATTTCTAATTAGCACTTCTAAAGCAACCTAAAGCACTTGTCAGATTTTTAGATTATATTTTCCAATGAGTGGATCAATTAGCTGTTTGAAGTGCTATCTCACTTGTACTACAGTAATTCCCAGCCTATGCACTATACCATCTTTTAAAAGGCAATTTGCAGTAACTTTACTATACTGAAATATGAGGCTTAGCTCCAAAGCGCTCATGTCACATAACGTTGATTAGATACATTAAAAATGGCATTTAATTCTGTACATCAAGCAGATCCAAATACGAACAGCAGGTGTGAAATGAGATTCACTGTGAGGAATGCTAGTGGGGTGATGGAGGGGGAAACAACGTCTTGTGTTATTCAGGACGTAATTTTATATTTTGTATTTACAGATACTCTGTGCCTTCTGCTTTACAGTATCTGCTTAATGCATATTGGCCATTACCCAGTGGTGTAAATTCAAATGAGAAGTTTAAACTTATACGACAGTTGCATCCGTTCCCCTAATTTTTCATTCTTTAAATGGGCCCGATGTTAAAGGTAAAGAAGAGTCTGTCAGCGCACTGAAATTTCCAAGCATTATTAGTGCAATGTTTCGACGTGCGAGTTCTCCACCAGGCAAACAGTCATGAACAAAACACAGGCTACAAACAGCGTACTGACAAAAAAAATGACAGCTCCAGCTTCAATTAGGAGATCACATGATGCAAAGAAACATTCAGTTTAAGAGGAAATACACGATATAGCCTATAAGCATGAAGAATATGCTTGAAAAAAACAAATTAATAGTTATTCTAGGTTTTGGCACCAGGGGAGACATATTATCAAAAAGGGGAAAATTAAAATTACATTTTGTAATTACTGTCTTCATAAAAATGGGTTTTATGACATATTGCTCATTTACACCCTGCGGTCACTATGTGTTTAATGTAAAAAAATCCCAAATGTTTCATATTGGAAAGGTTCTTTCCCCGGATCACCACCCCTAGGAAACTTCTTACTTTTTCAAACCCAATATACCTCTGTTGGCTGATGTCCTGGCCCACCTACTAGAAAAGGACTGCTGTGGGACTGCTTCTGATGGCACAGCTGGATCAGCTGTCAGTTTGCAGGTGTTAACAGCTCTGTGTGCCTTGGAGTTTATATTTGCATTGATAATGTAAAGTACTTTCCAAATAATAATGAGAGTGCAGAGTCATTACTGCCAACACAGCAGTGTAGTGATGTCTACTAACACGACAAAAATGAGTGTGAAATGTGCCTGTGTGTTTCTCCTCAAATAAACACTTTGACCAGCATCTGCATGCTCATTAAAACCTGTATTTTGTATTTCTGTTATGAACAGATCTGCTAAACCACACTTTGTAAAATTACTGCTCAGCCACCAAATGGACATAAGCCAGCAAGACTGGTGTTTATTTATCAATTTTTACCCCTGCATTTATTATTGTAGAGTTTCCTGTATTTAATTAAAGTGTTTTTACTGGTGAAACATTCTGCAGACTCCTCATCTCCCTGAAAATAGCATGAAACAGGTTAAACTGGGGGAAATGATCAGGAACAGAAACAGTTTTATGCTTAATAGTTATCATGCATTTATTAATTTTAACAAATTTTACAACTGAGCAGACTATGAGAGCAGTCCAACTGGTTGCAGTGTCACTAATACTGTCTCTCTCTTTTTTTTTTTTAACACAACTGGGAATGGAGACATTCTTCCTTATAGTGGACCGGATCTATTACCAGACCATCTGAGCAGTAAGAAAACATAAAACAATACAAATGATGAGGACCAATTGTTTACATCAGGGTTTACTTGCTACTTGCAGCCGCCTTCTTCCTTGCTATGTTTCGTTCTCATATTACCACCAACAACTTTGAGTGGAATAGTGTGAAACCATCAGCAGGGGCGCATATCCTGCCATGCATGAGCAACCCTATTTGTGCACAAGATATAAGCAAGCTATTGCTCCACAGTGCTGCTAGTGGTGAAAAACTCCACAGGGTACCTTTGCATTGACAGCATTTTTAACCTGCTTTTTTTGACTGCTTGGGTGCAGCGTAAGCACCTTTAAGCACAACATTAACATTTTATCCCTTAATAAGAATATGCTGATTTAGTGAATTAGCAAACAGTAGCTCATTTACACATTTGCGCTAATTTGTAATGTCCAGTAATCACACTCCTTTTAGCCTTGTTTTGTTCTCTACCAACTACTGATGGAAACAGCTGCCTTTATAGCTGCTAAATGCTTCACTATGTTCCCCAGTTTGCCAACGTTTTTTTTTTTCTTCTGTGAGCCGTTTGCCGCTGGGCACCTACTGTTCAGTCAGTCTTTACAGCTTTGTTGTCTAAAAACAGCTGCCAGGTGAGGCTGGAAACAACCGAGCAGTGAGAATGAACAAAAACTGTTAAGTTAAAGCCATCAAACCAAAGCAATGCGCTGAATGGAACGCAGTAGGAACTCATCATTCAATCTATTGTTCAGAGAACATTGATTAGAACACTTTCTGAAAGAATACAGGGTTCGTTGAACATGTTGGTTTGCAGTTTTCCACATTTTTGTATACTTTATTTACCAAGTTTCCTTGAATTGCCAGTCGATCAATGTACCCTAGTCTGCCAAACTGTCTACCTTACATCCTCCATTCTGATGGTCAAAGATTCCCCCTGTTCTTGCATGTTGCACTAATGCTTGTGCTTGTTGGATAAATACAAATCATATGTGTGCATTATTGCTACAACGGACACGAACTACTAGCTTTAAGATTGTTTTCATTCTAGCCTTCATTTGTATAATGACATTCAGTCCATGAGGCTCGTGATAAAACAGAATGATGCTGCCTGCATAAAACAGGCTAATCAACATGTTTTTTCCTTCCACATTTTTATCCACCAGGTCCATATAGGATGACAGCTCACTGTGGCTGCACAGTCTTATTAAATTCAATAGCGGTCATGTCAGCGCGGGTTTTATATATGTGGTGTTTGTCCATTGCTGACCCTAATTATTTAAATGTAGCATTAATCCTCAGAATCCGCAGGATTGTGAAGCTGAATTAGGGTCAGCCAGAGGTTAATGATGGTCAGAATTACCTGGGTGGTTCTCAGCACAGTCTCTTCAAAAACCTGCATTTAATGTGGCTGCTGTGTGATTACAGCCTGTAGACTCACTTCACAGATGTCCTGTTTTGCTGTCCATGTTTGTGTATGTAGGCCTGATTATAACCTTTACTTTGTGAAAATATTAGTTGTATATTTAGGCCCATTGCCAAATGGTTCTTTTATTTGACGTTTTGTGTTTGTCAAATGTTATCAACCATACTAAAAGCCCATCACACAGAGCTGTTTAATAGTACAGATCCCAGTGGGTGAAGTGTCAATGTTTGACTGCTTTTGATTTGTGTCAAAAGATTGTGAGTGTCTGATCTTTCAGCGTGCTATAGTCTAATCAATAAGAACTTGGGTGGCCACTTACATGTTCTGCATGAAAGCATTCATTCGGCTACAGTTCCTTGAAAACAAAGCACCAAGGAAATTGAGTGAAATTTGATGGAAAAACCAGCTGAGGTAGTGTAGGTGAATAAATGTGAATACTAATTCAATACTACTTGAAAGCCTTTTGATGCAATTTTGATGTAAGTTTTTCTTCAGGCAACAATGCAGTCTGCACAATCAACAACTGTTAATGGAAGGTAAGTTTAAAGTGCTCCATATCCAGTGTTATAAATAATCAGAGCAGACCTTACAGGTATTTTTTCCATTCTGTTGGCAGATAAAGTAGTTGTTTGCCTTTTGTTGCTCAGGATTAGACTCTGTGGAGAGGAGATGTGCCTGCATGTTGGTCAGATTAGCACAAGACTTAATGATGATGATAATGATGAAACACTTATTCCTCTGTTGTGCAGGCTGCACTGGCTGAAAAGAAAACAATAATTAAGATAGACCAGATCCAGACTGAAATGTAGACATTTCTAAATAATACCTCAGAAAGCAGTTTTAATCTGTCACAAATACAATGATCGAATCTTAATGTTAACAGCACAGTTCACTATAACATACTGTACGTAATGTAACCTAAAAGGTCTCACTAAATAGCATAGAAAGAGTACATTTAGTATTCATTCCTAAACATTAGAATCACATATTTTGCCACTAAGTTTTGTCATCAAGGTTTGTGTCATCTTTTAAACTGTGAATCTAAAGTCGCACCACAACTTGGATGCTATCAGGTGCTGCATAAAATTGAATTTCAGTTGGAATATCATTCCCCTTCATGTTTGTTTTTACTATCCATCTTGCAGGCACTTTTTAGCTGGTGTCAGCACTGCACTCTGAGTGTTTACCTGATTTAAACATAACAAAACCAATAATTACATGACTTAAATATGCAAACACAAATTTGGATTATAGGACCATTATGCCAAAATATCACTCAATTCTGTAACTGAATCTGTTGTTTTTATCTCTAACATATTGATATTCTCAGAAAACCTGATACGTTTAGCTGCACAGTGCACTCATCACGTTCAGAATGGGCAAAAGACTCTCAAGTCTCACCTGTTTGTGATCCTAATAAGGAGATCAGGCAGCCTGACAAGAAGGGCTTTAACTTAATTAATAACATGTCATGGCTTAGCTGGCATACATGTAGTATTAAATGCCCTACAGCTCCAATCAAGTCTAACACGCCGGCACTGGTAGCCCGTGACTTGGCATAAGCAGTATCTAAGGAAGAGTGCATGGGGCCCAGGGGTGCACTTGATTTGGTCATCAACATAATGAGGTAATTTTAAACAGATTGCCGCTGAGACAGATAATAGGCACATCATCAATGTGCCTGCCTGACCTTTACTAACAAAGCATAAAACTGTCTTGCTGTGGCTTTATGGCTGGGTTCTCAGGGCAGTATTGCATTAAGCCTTCATAAAGTGATGAAGTTTCCAGACAGCTTTCACTTCTTCTTTGTCTTCAGAACTTATGTAAATGAATATGGATACATTGAATAGTATGTCCTTTCCAGAGGTAGCGTTTCATTATTTTTTTCTGTTTTTTTTTTGTTTGTTTGTTTTTTTCCGGGTTTTTTTTTTTGTCTTTTAATTAATTGCATTAAAGGTGCAATCTTTGATTTTATGTCAATAAAAGGCCCAGCTGAAACTTTAACCAATTTGTTATACAGGTCTCTAAACAACTTAAAAGTAAAACTATATAATGGCTCATTTCTAGTGTGTACAACAGGCTGAGGTTTTCATCTATGTTTAGCAGCTGAAATTCTTTTTCAATTTCAATTTTACAGTTCCAATGTATTATGTAAAAAAAAAATACACCTCTTATTTTTATCCCCATGTAATTTTTCATTTAACTTATTAAAGTTATAAGTTACTTATTCCATTATAAAACGGAAAGAAATTCTGTGCTCCTACGTGACACCATGAAGCTATCAATGACTCAGTTATAACTAACAGCCATGTGACAAAAATTCAGGGATTCTTTGGCTGAACTTGGTTGAACTGCAGGACGTGTTTATACAGAGCAGATAGGACACAAGTATGGAAAAAA
>OMNN01000272.1:15747-41826 GCA_900302755.1 Chromis chromis | reverse complement strand
GATAAGAATTTGCTCGAGGATATGTTGATGACCCAACGCCACATTAGAAATAGTTGGACCAGCTGTTTGTAGAATGTCTGAATGCTGTGGAGACGTTTTCGTGCGCTATAGATTAAGTGTCAGAAACATTTGTGTTTCATTTTTGCCTGAAAACAGACAGCTTTTTGTCAGAACACATGACATCAAGCCATGTTACTTATTTGTTCAGTCTTTCCAGAACTGCATCTACAAATCAACTAATTAGCGAGATATAAAGCATAGAGGCAGACTCTCGGCTGATTGAATCAGTTAAGTGCCCTCTGATATCTTGTAAAATTCATATAAAAGAATTGTGAGAGGTATAACAATCCCACCAGAGTTTGGCTGCGAACGTTTATTGGAGGTATCTGTTAAAGTTGTTCATGTGAGGTGTACTAGAGAATATTATGTGAAATATACCCTCTTAAAGTAACCTTGTAGAATATCGTCCTCTTTTACAGAGCCAGTGGCTTCAACCTGCTGACCCCGTTACTGTAAATATGAGTAGAGTGCGGCAATGAGCATCAGTCTTTTCTTAAAACAAGCTTGTAAAATTGGAACATCACAGCTTTATATGACACGGAATTCAACCATAATTTGCTAGAAAACAAGGTGTCATGTGCACCTTCTCCTGCAAGAAAAATAGTTTTCATAAGAAATAGCGTTTTAAAAAAACTTTTGCCAGCTTATAAAGATATTAAACGAGGCCATGGACAGTTCCACGAGTGTAAAAGGAGAAGCAGCCCGGGCTCCTTTTGGACTCAGCGTGGCTCAAGTGGAGAAAAACAAGATTCTACATTTTTAATAAAAGGTTTATGGTATTTTTAAAAAGCATATAAACCTCTGTAATACAGAAGTTAATGTTTTGTTTTGTCTGAGATGGACCAAGTGGGTGGTACCATGTGTAGCAGAAGTTAGCCTGGACACGTGGTTAGAGGATGACCAATCAGGCGCCCCTCCAGGTTTAACTATGTTAAATGTCAGATTGCAATAAACTAGAAGCTGTTGGTCGGGCCCGCGGAAATGGGCGAGCATAATCTCCTTAATCCAGGGTTTGTGGGACCTTTGGTAAACATCCACACTGGAGACACATTTTACTTTCCGAATTTTAGAGCCTCAGGGGGACAACTGGCGGGGCTACCGTCTCTCTCCTACCCGAGAAGGGACAATGTTTGCTCCCTCCCGTGGAATCCTTCGGAGCCGTGCAATGGATACTCTCAATCCTACTTTAGCAGCCCCGTGTCTATTAACCCTTCCTTCAATCGGTCGTGTGAAATTTCCAGACCAGAAGACGGTAAATGTTATTACAACAACGGCAACGGGAACAGGGAGACCTGCTCAGGTGGCAGCAGCCTCAAACGAGAGGATAGGGCGAGAGACACATCATCCCTAACATCTGACCACGGGATGCACAGTGGAATTGGCAGCAGTGCCGCCTTTTCCAAATATGATTATGGGACCGAGCAGCTAACGCAAGACCCGCCATCCTGTCAGTCAATGGAGTCCGACTCCAGCTCGTCTCTGCTCAACGAGGGCAGCAAGCCTTCATCCAGCGACACACAGACCCTGGTGTCACCGGGAAGCCATTCAAGCAACATAGCCGCAGGCGGAGGTGGGTGCAGTTTTGTTTGTTTTTTAAATCACAATTATTATAAACGCACATTCACAATACTTATAAGAAAGCTGCATGCAGCGTGCATCTGCGGTATTAAGCCGTCATTACAGCTCGTTATGTTGATGCACAACTTGCAGCCTTTAGCCTGCAGGGTAGTTGCGTGGTGTAGAAACGCCGCTAGGGGTTGCCCTAAAATACTCCATGCACCATGTGGCAGTGTACAGTTACAGATAACCTCACCAAACCATATTGCCTACAGCTTCTGAATAACCAGCAAATTCTGTCATCGCATTTCCATAGCTTAGTTGAGGTGCTGTTCTTCAGGCACCTAAGCCGTTGATTTTGCTCTATTGTTGCTCTCTGTACACACAAATTAGTGCAGTGATTTAAAGAGGTGAGTCGCTTTGGTTGACTGCATCGAACACAGAGAGTTTTCTTTTTAATGACTCGTAAACAGAATTAATATCTGTCGCTGTGGACTCAAGAGTCATTTAATATGCTCTGAAACTCGCAAATAAGTAGGGGTATTTGCAAGCACGGCTTAATTATCACGTTAATGCAGCTTTAACTGCAACAATAAAACTTCATGTGACACAAACCGCGGTATAGTGGTGGTCTCCATAAAGGAGGTTGAAAAATAAAAAGATGAACTCGTTATGTCTAAATTTGCCCAAACTTGGAGTGTAGTAGTAGTCTCGATTGTCCAGATATTAGATTTGAGATCAGACATGACCAGTCTGACAGCAAAACAAATCCAGTCTGCCTGTTTGTGGGGTAAGTGACAGCATCCATGTCAGTTATCTCAGTCTAATATAAAGCAGAAACCCTTCATCAGATATGTTTTAAATGTTACATGAATCTTCTATGGTTTACTGAAATTATGTCTACATTTCCACCCCCGCAGGCATGTTTTGAAAAGCAAGATGCCTTATTAAAATGTTTTTGATGTATAGATAGAATTGCTCTCCAGTATATTGTTTAAGTGAATGTTAAATTGACTTAGTCTTGTAATGCAATTAGCCCAACTTGACAGGGACAACTGATGCCCCTGTAGGTTCACCATAACCTTGGAGGTGACCGTGATTTTGCAACTGTGGTGACTGATCCGTTGTGTTGCCCCCTCCTCCTCCTCCCTCTCCTCCAGGTGCCCCGTGGTACCCGATGCACACTCGGACCAGAAAGAAGCGCAAACCTTATTCCAAACTTCAGCTGGCTGAGCTAGAAGGTGAATTCATGCTGAATGAGTTCATCACCAGGCAGCGGCGGAGGGAGCTCTCCGATCGCCTGAACCTCAGCGACCAACAAGTCAAGATCTGGTTCCAGAACCGCAGGATGAAGAAGAAGAGACTCATGCTGAGGGAGCAAGCTTTGGCCTACTTTTAGAGATGCGGCAGAAGGTGAATCAATAGGCAATGAAAGCCCAGCCTTCTACGCTCCCTTAGGTCTTCTTTCAATGCATGCACTCATATATCCATCTTTTACATTGCAGACGGTTATTACACAATTTTCTGATATTTTTGTTCTCAAAAGGTGCGGGCTGCAAAAGCCCAAAATAAGCCACTTTCGACCATCCAAAGCTGCACTCTCTCTGTCAGTGAGCCTTCATGTTTGGCATCATCGCACAAAAAGCTGTGAGAATGTGTTTTCTGTGTAGGTTGGTTTTTCTGATCTGTTAAGAGATTGGACGCCATAAATGTGTAGATCACGCGAAATGTGTCTGCCAGAAAATATCTTTCTGGGATGACACATAGTGACAACGGGCTTCTTGGTATTTGTTTTTAGTCAGAAAAAAATAAGGCGGGATCGGGGTCACCTGGTAAATTATTAAATAGGCTTAAAAAATAACATAAGACAGATAGAGAAGTCTGGAGCGCACCCGCGTGACATTTTCTCTGAAGTTACGAACTGATAAAGAAGAATCTCCCTCTCGGTTACTTTAACTTCCACATCCATTATTTGTTGCGTTAAAGGAGCAACACCTTAGTCTCATTCTGATAGTTTTCGCCAAGTTTGTGAGCACGTTCACGGTCACGGGCAGGAAATGTGGAAGTCTGGAGTCTGCATGAGGAGGGGAGGACTACAACCGCAATCTAATCTATATGATATCTTTATGACTGCGCATTGAAAAAATTAACTGCCATGACTCTGTCCATGTGCAGACAAGTTTCTAAAGGTATTTTGTGTTCCTTTTATTACCTTTCAACTTGTCTTATCAACAACCACTGAATCCTGCATGGGTTTCATTTCTTTCGTTGAGTGAGATCACCGTTTGAAAACGGCTTTGAGCTGCTATTAAAAAGTCCACGTCCAGACTGTGCCAGTGGGGAAAAAATCGTGTAATCAACAATAAACAAAGATCACGATAATCTGTAATGGAAAGACTTAACAGTATAACTACATTAGTATATCTCTAAGTATTACTCAGATAAACAAGAGCACCGCCTAAAGTTGCAACAGTACGTTTTTTAGGCCTGAAAGAGCATTTCTGAAACTTGGTGCTCATGATAAAAATACATATGTAGAAATTTAGAGATTTTAATTATAGGCCTACGTGTGTGCCTCCTTAATTCGGGGCGAATGCAGTGCATTATCTGTCATGTATAATGAGTAAGCTATAGCAGTGAAATGTTTGCAGCATGTTATTGATGTGAAATAGCTATAAGTCATGTTCTGCGGGCCACTTTTTCTGTAGGTGACTTTTTATACTTTTTTTCTGAACAAATCAAAAGTCAACAGCCTAAAACATTTTGACACAGACGTCTAGAAAGAATGTATTATTATTATTATTATTATTGATATTATTATTAGTAGTAGGGTGGAAGGACGGAGGGCCTATTAGGCCTACTTAATGTACTTGCTCCTTGCAATGTGCTCAGTGTTGTCCCTTTCCCTACCTTGTACTCGTGTATAACTTTGTAAAATGAAATTACATATGTTAGTATTTGCATCCTATTTGAGGAGCCCTTATCGCTATGTAATAGTGCTTTATGTTATTGATCGTCTTGTACAATATCGCATTCCATATATCCTATTTGTGGTTGTAAGAGTTGGGAATGTAGGCCAAAACTATATACTGCCAAGAATGGGTATAAGAAATGGTATGTAATTTTTTTATTTTATTTTATTTTACCATTCATGACATTTAAAGAAACCCTGTTTCAGTGTAGTAGTTGTTTATCGTTCTTTTATGTCGCCCCCCATTGCATTCCTTTCTTTGCGCTTATAAGGATTGCTACGTTGTCTTGTAAAAGTAATAATGATATGAATGTATATGCGTAAGGTCTTCAATAAACAGAATATTGAAACGTTTATTGGTGTTACCTCAGTCTGTTATTAGGGGTTGCGTCTTTGAGTGTTCTGCTTCAAAATAAGGCTTTCTGGGGGCTGACTGGTGGGATTACTTTAATAGCCGTGACCTGTAACACTTTTTAAAAATACATGTGTCCACCACAGTGAAATAAAGATCTGAACATTAATGGGACATTTGGAAGCATTTGAGAGGGTGTTTTGTTGGCACATAATTGTACATGCTGTGAAATCTAAGCAAAAGGAGCCCACACAGGCTGGTCTTGTTTTATTATGGCCGCCACAGATACAAAGGTAAAGGCTATAGGTAGCTGTGATAGCTCTCCATGCAAAATGGCGGCCAGGTGCATATTCTCCACCCCATCTTGCATTGAATATTATTCTATAGAACTCACCACAATTATACGACTGCTGCATTAGTCTTAAGTAAAAATCCCCTTTCGCTTTCCCCCCCATGCAGCCTCTGTGGCTTCTCTTGAAGTTCGACCTAATCAATGTCACCGGTATGCTACAAGCCTATAACGGCGCAGCTAAACACGCAATAGCTCTGTAAAGCAGTAATAGGGTTACACCCCAGTGCTCCATATAGGCGAGCCTTTTGGACTGCCTTTTCCTCTGTGCATCCTATCCTCTGGTTCGCATTAGGGATTCAAACGCGCGACAATTACGCATCAAAACATGGTTTATGAATACGCACACACATCAGATAAACACTCTTCCTCACATGTCATTCAGGGTTACCAAGTACACGGCTGATTTTTATAATACACCATTTCTGAAATCCACAAGGCTCTCCCTACTGGCAATGAAGTGTAGAGCAATGCAGGGCTGTGCAGTGTTTTCCTATCAGCTAATTAACCAAGCCTTAGTGCGTTTCTCTTCAGCAGCTTCCAGTCTCAGTTTGGTGAAGCATGTTCATTGGAGACCGTTGTGCTGTCTCAATGTTGAGATCAGATGTTGCCTTTTCAGTGAACTGTGAACAGCCATTCCTGCAACCGACCCACTGAATGACATTCCTGACTTAGTCTGTGCATTGATCACAACACATGCATGCGCAAATGTAAGATGACGTTGGTTTATTAATTAATATAGTCCCCTTGCTGTTTGATTGTGTTGAGCATTTATCATTTAAGATACACGATTCAGTGTATTTATGACAGGAAATGTTTGGAGTTGATAAAAGCTTTGCTGCAGTACACTGTTCTGTCTTATGATAGCTAAATTGCATTGCTGTTTCTGCAGAAGCCTCTGATATGTGCCGGTTTACTTTACGACAGAGAACCACCCTTTCTCGGTTTGGCTGACAATACCTGATAACACAACAAATACCTTTCTGATGTATCCATCACCGCAATGTCTACATTTTTTTTTTTGCTTGGTGCTGAGAGTACTTGCGTAAACAGAATATAATAACTGGTAGGATCTCAGTGAGAATAGAGGGCCGTCTGGACGCGCTGCTACCTAATCGGGCACAATGCCTCAATTTGCTGATATCACAAACAATACAACTGTAAATGCTGGTTTCCAAAATTGCCTTTATAAACCCATAGTGTATTTTTTCTCAAATTGATTGTGAGATTCAGAATGCGTCAATGGGAATGGTGAAATAAATGAATGACACACGCCGGCTTTATGTTTTGGAAAAATGCTCTCCAAGTACATTTACGCATCTGATTAAAACGTGATTTGAAAAATTATTTCAGTTCATGGATTTTCAGATTTTTAACATGGATATAAGACGACATAATAGCAACTGAATTTGAATTATTTTCTCAGCACAATTAAAGAAATTTACATATGTTCCCTTTTACGCACCGAGGACAACATTCATATGTCCCTGTTTGTTTTAATCAAAGGAATACACACAGCGCGTCACAAAATCACGCCAGTCTGATGCGAATATAACCAGTTAAGGGTGCCAAGTATTAACACTAACTTACACTGTGAAATAATACTAGAAGATCTTAAATTGCGTTTATTGAATTTGATCATCGAGAGGACATCATTCATAACAACTCCAATCTTTTCAGGCCATCAAACGCGCTGTTGACCATGAAAGGAGATAAACTTATGTTTGTGTGTTGCCTTGTTAAATTGGTTAGAGGATAATAACGTATGCAAAATGCACCATGGCGGTCCTTACTTTGCTGCATTACCTCTGCTGTTATTCGTAAACAAACCTTCAAGGTCAGCTATGTTCGAAAACATTGCCTAAAGGATTCAGAAAACTCTTTCCATGATGCTCTGATAAAATTTAAACACCAACAATTGTGGAAACTTAGGCTCCAGTTGTGCTTTTAGAGCTTGTAAAATGGGTGAAACAATCTGGCGAGCGAATAGAAAAAAATAGGATTCGTGATTTCTCCCGAACTCATCAGTCAGAAGTGGAACAGGTAAATTGCATTTCACAGCAGCGAGAATTTCCACAATTTGTTGATCCAAATGCATTTTGAGTGAGCAAATTATGAGCGTCAAAACAACTCTAAGTACACCTTGTTGTGTTTGCAGCCTTGATTAAATGGTAGCAGACACTGGTTGGTATTTGTCGGTTATCTGTTGGTATTATTTAGGCTTAATAACACAGCAGCCTGGTCTTTGAACTGCGCCAAACGACCAGCTGAACGTATCATTTTAACTTGAACTTCAAACCAGACTTATCTGTTGATGTAATGTATGACTTTTTTGTGCAGCCTCTTTATTCAGGCATTTCTATCTTTTGTTTAGCCTCTCCTTTTGTTGTGCTGGAAACGTTTTTCACCCCCAACAAGCCACAAAACACGACGCCTTTACCTGCCATCCCTTCTGCTCTGAAGCTAAAAATGATCCCTGCTAATATTAGTTTGCCCTTATTTGTCCTGCCGCATTCTAATTTGGTAAAATTAATTTTATGCAGGATTAACGGAGGGATTCTGAAAAAGAACCCAAAAGGTAGCTTGCCGACAACCTCAGGATATTTCGCTTAGCAGGTTTTTTTTTTTTTTTTTTTACAATAGGTCTTTCACTGCTCTTGAGCACTTTTGACTTTGAGACTGGCTAAATCTGTTTATGGCAGCCTGTCTCCGCGTCCCAAAGGTCAGTGAGCTTCACAGTGCCCTTCGCAGAGAACTTGTGTGGCATGTGGTCTACGTCCCCCGCCACCCCTCTGCCGTTTATGGTACAAAGCTGGCTAGAGAAATAGAAAGCAATGTTATTCCTCCTAAAGTGTGTGTGCATGGGGGAGTGCAGAGTGTGTGGACGTGCGTGAGTGTGCGTAAGTGAGAGTGCAGCGTGAATGTGTGTGTTTTAAAGGACAGTGTTAATGCGATAAAGAGAGAATAGGTAGGATGCTTCACGTGAAAGATCCATATCGTTTTAGTTCTTTCAGAACTGTTATATATTGATTTTGACATGATTTGAAATGAGTTCTCCGTGAGCTCTATTTTTCTGAAACGTGCCGTCTTATCAATTTGTTTTTCAATTGCATTGGGCGGACAACAAGCCTTAATGCGGGGTGTGAAGGTTTCATTGCCTCAAAACAGCCGAATTGCTCTTAGACCAGTTGTCCCTAGTGGGAAGAAAAGAAAAAAGAAAAAACATTTCAGAACCGATTGAGGTCACGATAACAAATCAGTAGCTGCTTTCATTTGTTGTTCCCTTTTTATTCCACGTTAGCACAATTGCTCCTGTATTTTGGAAAACATGTCACAACAGGGACAACATTAACGATGCGTGCGACTCTGTTAGCTGCTCTTTGCACGGTGTTATTTAATATCAGCTTTACAATTGCATTTTCAGGGTTTTGAGTAAATACACTGATTTATTTCTTTCAACTAAATAATTAGTATTTTGGATAATGGCTGTCTTTTTCCAAGCTGACTCTTAGTTAACACACCCTGTGAAGGTCAAGTATGCAGCATAGAGCTGCACAACCGGTGCTACCTGCTTAAAGCTGTTTTATACATGAAGGGAAATTCTGTGTCACCTGTTCAGGTTTGCTCAGCATCTGCTCAGTGCATGTGTAGTTTAGCTTTGACTTTTCTCACCATATATTAACATCAATATTTTGTGTGCAATTTCTCTGTGTTTAAAGATATGGGCTCTGAGGAAAAGCTGCAGCACAGACGGGAAAGCAAACATTAGCACTAAGTGTTTAAGCAGGCATTTCAACGATATCTGAGTCTGTAGTGGAAAGCTCGGAGCTTCTATTTTGGGCCCACACACTGAACCGCTCCTTTGCCAGGCCAGCGCAAACAAAAATAATACATATTGACCCCCTATGCTAAAACAGCTAACCAGTGCGGACCTTGTCTCACTTTACATAAATGTTCAACACATTACAGCGCTTCAGTTTTTCAACTGATTGTTCCTCTGCATGTAAATAATCAAGCACTTTTTTCCGGCAAGGCTTGGCATAACAGGCATGATTAAATCAGATATTTAATCCATTAAAACCCATCTTCTGGCCAAATATATGTTCAATATTACGGTACATAATCAAGTTATGTTAAAATATGATCAAAACAAATTAAATATATTATCTCCCAGTTAATCATTTAAAAACAAATAAATGCGTAATGGTTCGCAGTTCGTGCGTAATTTTGTTGTGACTGGTCTGAAACCTGACAAAAACAGCTTATTTAAGACAGCTAGTCAATGCTGGCGCGTTTTAAAACACTGAGCACTTCGTAAAACACTTTTCCCCCAGATATTAAAGAGAGATTCAAACATTTTAAAGATTAACTCGTACTGGTTGTCCAAGGCCGCGCCTACACATATATTTTTAACAATCGGCATGTGATGGACCATGTCTGGAGTACTTTCTTCACAGAAATGTTCTTTATTCAGACCTTTGAAGAATAATTACGGCTGAGAGCCGTTTAAATCAAAAGTATTAAATATAAACCTACTTAGAATTAGCTTATGAAGAATTTTGATCAAAAATAGATCAATGTCAGTGTTTACTGTTCCTCTGCTCACAGGGTTTTCACTTGTTTGTAGGACATCTAAATAACACACAGAAGCTGAAGCCAGTCGGCCAGGAGTCGGTATACTGGGCAATTTCTTATGATGTGAAATCATTTAATACTTCTAATAAAAAAAAGTTAACACATTGTTGTGAAAGCTTTATGTCCTAGTGGTTGAAAGTGAAATACACTCTGGAGATTGCTCTAAATGTAACAGCAACACACATCCTTATCTTGTGAGCTATTGTTGCCACCACAAACGCTTAACGCTAGGTGCATTCACTGAGATCTCAGTAAAAAAAACAACAAGGCTCTTTAGTGTTGCTTGAAACTGTTCGCAGCTCATACAGCCAAGTTTAACTGCCCGACTTACATCCAATTAAACTTATCTAGGCCATGAGGGGACAGTAATATGATTACACAGGCTTCCCACATTTAGCCCTGTCTTCTGCTAACTGTGCAGCAGTGTCTTGGTGAACTGCGCCCATTGTGTGTGTGTGTGTGTGTGTGTGTGTCGTTGTGTTTGTGTGTGTGGCGAGTGTTGTATCATTTGACACAGGATTTATCGACAAGGAGCAAAAACAATGTAATATTTAGGAGCGCCAGTTTTGAGAGTTTTTCTTTACAAGAGGGTGACATCTAGGTTAACCATTGTAATTATGGTGCTAGGTAGCAATACATAGCTTAAATTCCTCAGACACAGTCGTAAAGTTTTGTGCTTCAACAGTGATGTTTAAGCGAGGAATGGCAAAGCAGTCAACACGACATTGTGACTGTTGCTTGGAATATTTGAACCTGCACGTACAGCCTCGTGTTTCATTCTATGCGTCCTTATAATATAGCATTAGAAGAGGCTGATAACTCAGATGCAGACAATTTCGCTAGAAAATGTGCATATGCTTAGCCTGCTCATTTGGTGCAACCTAATCAAACTTTCCTGGGTCCTACTGCTAGCGGAATTTCAGCTGCGAGTCGCCCATCCAAGGAAACAAACACATAGTAAACCTTATTGTTTGACTGATGGTCTGAGCGCACCGAAGGCGAGAAAAGCCAGAGTTTAAAAACCCTCAGAAAGCGGTTATTGCCAAGTGATGGACGTTGACTGGTCATATTTTGCCACATTATTACAAATACTCCGACTTAAATGCAGCCAGGAGTCCAATTTCCCATTGGCTTAAACGCCTCAGCTCTTCTTGGGCACAGTGAAGTGTTTTCTTTTTTCTGTTGTCTTGATCAGCAGCCCTACCTTTTGAATTTTATTAGTGCATCGCTTATTCATACACTCACATTATTTATTTATGCCGCGCTAATACGCATCATTGAAAAGATTATGAAGAGGAAATGAATTGACAATATTGGGCTGTCTGCCTTGGGTCTCTTATTGCCTGCTGAAAGAAAAGTTTGTAGTTTTTATTTCTTGCCAGTTTTTTTCTGAGTTGATTAGTTAGAGTAATGTTGGCATACGGGGACATTTTGGATGTATCCACAAGTATCCATAATTCAGAATCTTTATTATAGGCAAAACCAATTAATATGGCCGGTTTTCAGGTTTTATAAAACTTCCCACACAAGTCCTGTGTTTTGTTTCTAAATTACATAGTGTACTATATATTTCAGACAGTTAAAACAGGCATTGACATTTTGATGTGCGAATTATTATTATTGTTGTGCATCTGCACGACAGTAGTACAGCAGCATGTGTCGAACATGTGTCCATACAGGAAACAGGCCAGCATGTTTAATGTTTACACAAATATTTCCAAAGCTGCGGCTGTTGATTTACCAAAAATTACATCAGCATCGCAAGGCACAAATAAACTCGCATTATTACCTCCTCTTGCGGGTTGTCATAATCTCTCTTATTTTGATTAATTTTAATGAAATGATGGCCTTGTATGCATGTAAACGCACATAATTTAAAACTTTTATTTAAATTAATAGAGACCCAAATACCCGCACATCTTAAATGTGTAGTCAAACTGAAATAGCAGAAAATGCGTTTGGCGTGGAAAATGCGGCGGTCCGTTTTAAAGTTGCAGAATATCTAGTTGCTGAAATCCAAATTCCTCTCATTCTCAACGTTTATGGTTTTCTATAGAACAAAGGGATTTAGCGTTACTACAGCCATTCGGAGTTTTATGGTGGACGTAGAGAGGATTTTAGTGGTCAAATTCAAGTGCTGTGTCTGGACAGCTGTCTGCTTTCTTTGTACTTGGATGCAGGATGCATCATGTGAGACAACCTTTTGTCTGTAAGGGTAGTAAACAAGCTAATGCCATTGCCACGTTTTCACAAACAGGCCTGCAATGGACTCTCATTCCCAATGCCTCTGTCTGATGATGTTGCTTCTGGTTTTTGTTCCTGCAGTTGCTGCTGGGAAATCACCAAAGACACTAACTTTTGTTTTCCATTATTTTTAAACAACACAGGTGTCCCGTAAGTGATAGTAAGAGAACGATTGCGTTATCAGAATACTGGCTAATAATTCGAGAGTCTATTGCAACATTTAGGAAGCAGTCTATAATCATAAACAATGGGCTATCATATTAATTTCACCTTGTGATAGTATCAGTTAGTCTATAAAGATTCCAAGATGGGCCTCAACAGTACAATTAAAAGTTTACAATGACGCAGGAAATCACACGCAGGCGCATCTTTTCTGCAAACCATTCATTTTATTGCAATTTTTTAAAAGTCCGGGGAACATGTCTCTGTCTGTCACCCACAGATAAATGTCGACGTTCTGCTAGAGAATAAAATGATCACAGCAGCTTGGAACATCAGCTGGGACTTATTTAATTTTAGGGGGAAATGTCGGATACATTCATACTGCTTGGTCAATAGGCCCAGTCTGCAAGTAGCCCGGTGCTAAGAAGACTAATTGAGGCTGTGCTTTTAATCTGTAAGAAAAAAGCTGCACCTTCTAAAAATAATGATTTTATTTACAAGAAAGCCCTAAAGGACACACTTATCCCTGCATGTCAATGTGAATATTTTCATTGTGGTTATCCTGGGCGGTGTTGCCACTAGTCAACCCAAAACAGGAATAATGCGGAATCAAGCAATTTCAAGGGGCTAATTATGTGTTTTTGAATTTGTGTTTATGTAATTAGGGCACATTTGGGGGGGAGAGATGTATGATCCAGGGGGCTTCAGTAGTTATAGCGTGCCTGCAGGAACTCCAGGAGAAGAATCTGGAACTGCGTAGCTGTCCTTCCACGGGATCTGTCCTGATCCAGAGTCATAGGAAATAATGAGAGTGGGCCGATTACTGAAGTTTGCTCAGTCAACATGCATGCTGCGTTTTCTGTGTTGCCTAACAGTTTGGTCCAGCTTCACCTTACAGCATAATTCTAGTCGTCCACCAGTGGTCCGAAGTAGCAGTGTTTTTCATTTGAGAGAGAGAGAGAGAGAGAAAAATAAATAAATAACAAAAGGATGATAAGTTAATATGTTAGCAGATCATCGCATCATTCATGCCACTGTTTATTAATCACGCGGGCAGCAAACTTGCGTAACAACTGTTAAAAACAAAACAAAACCTGATAATATTTCTCAAATTATATCTTTCATTTTCACAGATCAGTATCAAACTAACCCGTGGAGTGTGAGCGATCTGTGGAAGAATACAGTGCGTCTCTTATTGTGATTTGTTCAACTTTTTGTGGATAGTGAAACGATGACTGAGCTCATGGGATTGCTTTTTAACGGGCTTGTACCTTATTTGGGCTCCATTCTCTGCCATTGCTGTCATATAGTAACCTACTTTTCTTTTGTGATGCAAGTGTGCACCATCAGTGATGATCATTTCTCTTTTTTCTTTTTATTAAAACATGAACATTAGTAGCAGCTGAGCTGAATTCGTGAGAGGAATAGCCTAGTCATTGCAATAATGATAATAATAATATTTATAATAATTAAAAAATATATATGAATAATTATAATCTTACCTGTAAAACGCCAAAAACCCTATGAAATGCATGTCAGTGAGTGCACTCTGCAGTTTGTGCTGTGCCTTTTTAAGGAGCTGTAGCTGTTTAGCTAGCCTACCAGCAGCCCATAAACATAAACACACACAGCATATCTCTGTAATTGTCATAAGCCTGCAAACGAGAACGTGTTACTGGTTTTCTTGGTGCGCCTGTGGTGTTTGAAAATTATTCGTTTGAACCTCCTCGATCTTACCTAAAGCCAACCACTCCTACACATCCAACTCTTCCAAATTGATATATGACAATATCTACTTTCGATCACGTGTCTCCGGGGCGACTTAGACGGATTGCGCGTCATCTCGCCTTCCCAAATTTTTCCCTTCTGCTGCAGCTCGTATCCAAAACATCTATCTATAGTACGGAGTACGAGAGAGAGAAAGATGTTTAACTCGGTGAATCTGGGCAACTTCTGCTCTCAGACGCGCAAAGACCGGACATCCGAGTTTGGGGACAGGACGGGCTGCGCGTCCAACATCTACCTCCCCAGCTGCACCTACTACGTGCCCGAGTTTTCTGCCGTCTCCTCGTTCCTTCCACAGGCCCCGTCCCGGCAAATCAGCTACCCTTATTCCACAAATCTGTCTCAAGTGCAGCCGGTACGGGAAGTTTCATACGGCTTGGACCCTGCCAGTAAATGGCACCACAGAAGCAATTATGCATCGTGCTACTCGGGAGAGGATCTGGTGCATAGGGACTGTCTTCCACCATCCACCATGACAGAAATGCTTATGAAGAACGAGAGCGTGTACAGCCACCACCATCACCATCACACCCACCCGGGCTCCAATCACCCCTCCACAGGTTTTTACTCCGGCGTGGGGAAAAACAACGTCCTCCCGCAAGGCTTCGACCGCTTTTTTGAGACCGCATACTGCAGCAGCACGGACAATCAGTCAGACAATTGTTTACAAAAGGGCGAGGGAGGGAAGCTGGAAAGCGACTCCCAGCAGCAGCAGCAGCAACAGCAGCAGCCCACAGCCTCGGTACCCGGAGCCTCGGAGCAGGAAAAAGACCCAGAAGATGAGGAGGAACATACAAATTCAGGCTCATGCACTTCTTCCTCCGCAACAACCAAGGACGGCACCGCCAGCAAGAGCAGCCACTCGAGTAGGTATACCGAAGCAGTAAAATGGGGGAAGGTTAAGGGGACTAGCCCGGTGTTTTGTCGGTCAGATTTTATGTGGAGTTTTATAAGCATTCAAAGGATTTTATTATAACCCTACAAAGCTCTTTCTTGCAACGAGAAGAATTTTTACGATGGGAAAGCGCTTTGAAAAAAGGGGGATGTTATACACAGACGCCTCTATGGTGAGAGTCTGTGAAATTTTTAAGAGAGAGCTATTGTGACAAATGTTAACTTTGATCATGAACTTGCGTTGGGCATTTTAAGGGATTTTCTCGTTGGGCTGTCGGGAGTAAAAACCAATTGGGCAGAACATTGCTTTTGGCGTCTTGTGAATTTTTCTTTTAGCACTGGGTTTGCCCGCAAAAGACATGCTGCAAAGAGTATTACACACTTTACTGTTAAATGCGTTCTTTTCTATCTATCTATCTATCTATCTATCTATCTATCTATCTATCTATCTATCTATCTATCTATCTATCTATCTATCTATCTATCTATCTATAAATGATAGAAAAGAACCGTTTGCTCCATTTACTAGCAGCCTCTAAATGAATCACACAATCGATTGTTTTGCCTCTTCCTGCATGGCTCTGCAAATTATACTATTTCCCCCAGAATCCGTTGAATTAAAGCCTAATTTCATAGCTTACCCCCCCTATTCCCTGCATGCCTACTAAAGATCTGCATACCTTAATCTGACATTACTGTCAATAACCAAGCATGAAGTCAAAAAATAATCATCTGCTTGATTTTTAAGAATGAAATTGACTATTGCTGCCGCACAGAGGTCATTATTGTTGTTTAGCCTCATGTACACTGTGTCAGCTCAGCCCAGGCTTCAGATACAAGCTAACTGAGCCCAGTGTTTGCCCCAGTTCCACACAAAAAAACAATAAAACAATCTATTTCCCTCGTCACCTGTTTGATAAGAAGTTATAGGGCCACAGAGGTCCTCGCAGGCCATTGCAGACAAGGGCAGTGCATTTCAGCTCAGTGCCAGAAGATTGTGTAAATAGTTAGTTTAGCTCCAGAGGAATCTGTCGCACATAATGCGGTGAAATACTTTTGTTGTTGTATATATATAACAGATAAACACGTACTTAGAGGCTGTAAGTTGATATTATTTACTCCAAGCGATTCGGATATTTAACACTCTTTATGACTGGTTTATCTGATAGCCTCAGCTACTTCGCCTGATGAATGTTGACTGAAATGTTATCATTACTAATGCAACTGAATTCTTAGAGCCAAGCCTCTCGCCATCTCAGCACTCCTTTTGTCCCCCCCTTTTTAAAATATATGTATTATTGGTAATCCATGTGGCGCCACTGCTATTTTCCATTTATTTTATTTTATTGTATTTATTTTTTCTTCAGGCGCTCCTCGAACAAGGAAGAAGAGGTGTCCATATTCCAAGTTTCAGATTCGAGAGCTGGAGCGGGAATTCTTCTTTAACGTTTACATCAACAAAGAGAAAAGGCTTCAGCTTTCCCGAATGCTCAACCTCACCGACCGCCAGGTTAAAATTTGGTTTCA
Source organism: Chromis chromis (assembly GCA_900302755.1). Taxonomy (NCBI): domain Eukaryota; kingdom Metazoa; phylum Chordata; class Actinopteri; family Pomacentridae; genus Chromis; species Chromis chromis. Next base: position 25,290 of record OMNN01000272.1, on the reverse strand, counting down.
GAATAGAAGAATGAAAGAGAAGAAGCTGAGCAGAGATCGCCTCCAGTATTTCTCTGGAAACCCCCTATTGTGAGCAGGAGAGTGTCACAGTCCCCCCTTTGGACGGGTGGCATTAAAAGGCCTCCTCTTATCTCATTGAATTGTAATCGTGGGCATAACCATTTTTTTTCTAAAAGGAGCCCAGAATCACCAACAGTGCAATGTTAAAGTGGACAGTGGAAGAAATAAGGCCTGCATGGGGAGAAAGTCGCCATTTTCTTATTGCTCCTAAACGGGCGGCGATGAATTTCTATCTCAGAAAAGGCCTGACATGGTTAGAATAATCATTTATATGCTGTTCTTGAATATGTCCCTCTATTTATCACGAGTCGCCACATTGTGTTTATTCTACTGTTCATATAGGCATATTTGTTTAAAAATATCCAATGTAACAAACAGTTTGAATCCTTATTGCGCAGACAACTTTTAGCTCTTATCCCTCCCTCTGGTCCTTGTATATAGCATATCATTATCTAATTATTTCTCGACCAGAGTACGAACAACTTAGAAATATTCTCCAGGCTGCATTTTTTTTTCCGCCATTGAGAACTGTGACGTCCAATCTGTGAAAGTATTACCCCCCCCTGTACAGAGTTAGCCTATGCAATGTGCATTCGTGACTGTAAATAGGCGTATGTTGAATTTCCTTTCCCCTTATTCCCTGCTGCTATTTTTCTCAGTACACTGCCCATCCAACTTTTAGCAGCTTTAACGCCAACACTCGTTAAATTATTTGCTTCAAACATTGGTGCTTTGGAAATTCCAGAGTGGAGGAACAGATTGTCAGCCTGTGTATCATTAACATAATACCTATGAAATAAACAGAAACGTATAGGCAAAACTCAACGACTTCTTTGTGCTTTTTGTGCTTCCATGATCACAAGTCCCATTTTCTGACGATGCATTTATCCTCGCCAGGCGCAGTGTTTGTTGCTTTTCCTTTAGCCCTTTTTGGAACTGCTCATAAATGTGTATAACTGTTGGCCTACATAGATAACATGTGCACAGTTTTATCTCGTGTTAATAGGCCACTACATGAGGATACACACATTTGCTGTGCTTAGATGTGGTGGCGATTGTGAAACTAAGGAATATGCGTTATTGCGGGCCTACACTTGTCCGATTTCCCTATTCTAAGGTTACACAACTCCCAAAGATCATGTTTGAATTTTAACACGCGTGTTAAACGAAGATAGAGCCCCAGATCTTAGAAATGTGGAGAAAGAGAGTGGAATGATAACCTCTTTTAGTGCCCACTAAATGGAATCGCCACTCTTGTAAGTCTAGACACTGCCATAAAGACAGAGGCACTAAATGGCTATTTTTTTCTCTTAATTGCACCGTCTGTTCGGGGGGAAATGGCGTTCACTTCCGCAGTAAATAGTAAACAAGCAAGACTGGATGTCCGAAGGGAGAGAAATCTTGCCAAGAGGTTTCGACATGAACTCGGTCTGTGTAGTCTGCAACGTCAAACCGACCCCCAACCTCCCCTCCCTGTTGTGCGCGCAACCGTCATGTCCTCCATGTCCAGCATGCTTCTAGTAAACTGGAAAACCAAAGGAGAGAGGAAGAGTGTGTAAATATATATATATGTGTGTGTGTGCATTGCCATATATTATTTTATATAGTTGTATATATATAGTTTGTGCAAAGGCAAACCAAAATATATACAGGGATTTACCATATATACGTGTGTGTGTGTGTGTGTGTATATGTATTTGTGTGTATTTATATATTAGAAATTAGAATTCAATTATCTAATACATATATATTTGTATATACATGTGTATGTATATAAATATATATGCATGTGTAATATATTGTAAAAGTGTCTCTATAATTGAGTTCTAATGTTTAAAACTCATAATCTTTTTAAACTGACCGCCCTATTTCAACACATGAGTTATGAATAAATAATTGTTGACTAATTGGGCCATGTGTTAGGAATTGTAACAACAAGATAGCTAGGGGAAAGGAAATCATAATTGCCATTTTTCTTTTTTTTCCCCCCAAATGTGTGTGTGTACACTTTACGCGAGCGCATGTGTATTTCCTATGTGTTCCCGTGCACTCAACATATGTGCATGATGATTGCACGTGTGCATTAAGTACAATTTATAATTAAATGTAGTCTTTGAACTTCAATAATGTCAAGGCCTTCACCTTTAACCCGCTGCAATAAAGTGGAATCAAGGAGCCCCTTTAGCCCGGAAATGTGTGCAGCGGCGGAATGGGCCAATGAGAATGAGTGGGAACAGAAAATGGAATGTGGACAGAGACCAACTTTGACCCCTCGCATTAAACTACAGCAGGTAACTTTGCCAGCTTTAGCACGCCCAGTAAATACACTTTATTGTCCTTGTAAAATGTATACGTTTTCACGCATGAGACGTTTTAAAACATGTTGGTATAAACTGTAGGCCTTGGATTTGTATTCTCGAAGAAAAGAAAGCATGTTGGTGTGGCTGTTTCCCTGTAGGATGCTGGTCGTAATGGGTGGCTGTGGAAGTGCAAACATGACTGTCTGTGCGTGCGTGGGTGTGTGAGTCCAGTCCACCCTTTGATTCTTGACTTTACATAAGGCTCAGGCTGTCTGTGCGTTTTTTAAAGGTTCCACAGTGCAGTTTTGCATCGCTGTTGCGTTCACGTGTGAAGTGTTGAGATCAGCTTGGTGTAATTTTGGTTAGGTTGTGGGGGGGGTAATGGTTCAGATTTGGATCAGGGCTTTAAAATGGTTTACCACGAAGAAGGGGAAATAAAAGAGGGGGGGCATTCCCTTCGGCTGCATCCATGTGATCCTAGCTTTTTTCACGCATTTCTGCAGGAAAACGTGGCCATCCGCATGAGCTGAAATCCGACTTAATCTGCATATGTTAGTGTGTTATCAGGGGAAAAAGGACAAGGGGGCCGTTCTGACAAAAGAAAGACGATGCACACTTGCGGAGATCAAGGCTATAGGAGCCCCTCTCTTGCCACACCCACCAACCTTGGCCCTGGGACGGTGACGTGGGTAATTTGTAGGCTTCTCCAACACCCAACGTCACTAACAGAGCGCGCTGCAGAGGCTCCTGCAAATGTTGTCTGTCAGCCACACGGGGGCCAAGAGTCTCCCGGCCTCTGCACTGTTTTGTTTCCTCAAAGGGATCTTAAAAAACGCTTCCTGACATGGATGCCTTGGTGACAACAGAGTAGTATTATTAGATGACAAACCTCTTTGGCTGGTGCGTTTGCTTGTTGCCAGAAGGACGCTCCACTCTGCTGGAATGCAGTTCCTGCCATGGTCTCAAGTCAGTCTGGCTTAGTGCACTTGGGTGTTGTTGGGGAAGGAAAATGGCGGTGTGTTTTATGTAGATGAGGAGGAAACCAGTAGGGAGAAGATATAGGCCCGGTGCCATTAAAATGCACAAGGAACATTAATTAGTTCAGCTACATAATAATCAGTAATTAATTTTTAAAAGAATCTCAGCTCCAAGACTATCAATTGATTTTATTATGGGTAATATTTAAGGTATAAGCAAATAGATAGATTGTGTTTTTGTCTTGAAAATTATAACTAAAAATAATAACTAAAATAAAAATGTGACGGGATTTCCACCCTAAAACATACAGTTTGTTTCTTTGTAATAAAATTAGCAGCTTTAAAGAATATATAAAATGAAAATAAAAATGTGTAAATGTAGAAAAAAAATCCTGAAGGTTTACTTGCTGTCATTCTTTTTTAAATTTCTGTTTTGTACCATTTCCTGCTATTTTGTTGCACAATAAAGACAACTATTAATCAGTTACAATTTATAAATCGTTATTGCATTTATCTTTAATTTTGAAATAAATGTGAGGGATATTGCTGTTTTTTGTGCCTCTCTACAAATACTAATCAAAGCGTTATTGGCTATTGAATGGTTTTATACTACAAATGTTCTACTCATATCTCAGCACCTAACCAGTTCTATGGGGCCATAAAACAGTTCGTCGCTGTAAAACGAGCTGCTGCTATTGCTGCAACCAACTAACTCTCAAAACGCTTTTAATTTACATTCTCCCTATTTTTTTTTCTTCCAGGGGAGGGGGTGACGGTGTCATTTATTTATTTATTGTTGCCACCAAAAAGAGTCTTACTTAAATTTATAGAAAGTTTCCTCCATGCCAGCGGGTGTGCGTACTCGGTGCGGTGGTCAGTGCTAATAATGGGATACTGCTCTACTTTGATGGTGGTTATCACTTTGGTTTTTAATTAAGAACTTACATGATTCTGGCACCGTAAATTGCGCACGGAGCGGACAAGCAGCATGAAATAGGACACAAAGCAGAACCCTCCTCACATCCAACTGGAAAGATATTTCAAAGTGGCTGCCAGGAGCAAATTAGTTGTGTCGCAGCAGTGGCTCCAAAGGAGACCCGCTACCCATGCAGCCTGTCCGGCGGCATTCAACACCTTCTACCTGTGCGCATTATGAGAACAGCCTCCAGGTTTGGAATCAATTGGACGATAATTTAGTGGTCAGCGCTGGCTGTAGTTTAGACAAGTGTAAAGACCGTAGTAAAATACAGTCGCAGTCAACTGTTGGAGTGTGTGTGAGTGTATGTGTGTGTGTGTGTTGCCAGCAATGCACGCGTGAGGGAATTCTTGAAGGTTTAATGCACAGAAAAATACAGCACACACTAAAGACACAATGTTAATCAAGCCTCATTTCAAAGTGAGCTTTATTTTTTTTTATTTCTTAAAATGTAGTTCACAGGCGTCTGCAACAACAAGAACAATCACGAAATCTGTTAGAACATCTTCTCAGTCTCGTGTTTTTTTAATGTGATGGTTAGACCTGGATAAACAAACAGCATTTTGTTATAGCAGCACATAAATAACTCTTTCATTTCTGAATAGCCTTTTTGTTAATACTCAAGATATTGCCTACAGTGTTAGAACAGCCATGATCATCTTGTTAAATAGGCTTTAATAATCTGCCCTTTGGACTGTGCAGCAAAGTTATTTTTCAATTCCGGCTTCTTCCACTTCTGTGCCATAATAATGCAACAATGACAGTCACAGAAAATCATACAATGCACAGTTCTGTAATGGTGATTACTAGTACTGAGCAGCGGTTCTTGCAGACTTCATGCTTCTAAGGCAAATCTGTGGTGTCAGAATACACATTTTCACACCGTTCGATGTGAGACGTTACTGTATTTTTCCCATGGCGCTGGTATGTCTGCGACTGCACATGACTGTCCCATCTGTGACATTTAATACACATTATGCATTCTGAAAGTTATTCTGTCAGATGTGTGACATTCCAGCAAGTCTACTGCTCCACTTTTTCATTTCAGGTATATGACATCATTACGTGTCAAGTCTGTCTGGGGGGAAAAAAACCACCAGGTCGGAATGTTCTCAGCATCTTTTGTACATTTTTTAAGCATTTATTAGATCTCTGCGCTCCTTTCAGAGTGTTTAATTTTCTTTTATGTGCATGACTTTTTTTTGTGTGTGCTGTAGGCAGAGTTGGTGGTAGCCTGCAGGCTAGGTGTGAATGTGTCATAAAGCATTCTTTGTGTTTTTCAAGGATGTGAGTGTGAAAAAAGGGGGTAACCGCATTAGGTGTGGTTAATGTGTCCCTACATGAAGCAGCATGTGTGTATTAAGGAATGATCAAGTCTGAAAATAGCTAATATCTTTAACATTTAGCTCCTTGTCCAATAGGAGTCTTCTAAGGAGCTGCATTAATCCAACATGTTCTCTACAGCCAGCCTCGTTTGTTCGTCTAAGTCTACAGTTCTGAGAATTCACAGTTTCTTTGTAATTAAGGGGAATGTTGGGGATTTCAGAAGGGAAATCAAATCAAATTAGTTCCAGGATTTATTTTTATTCATACTGAGTATTTCACTGACAAACAGAGATTCTGCCTCTTTCTGAAACATCACATGCAGGGGGCATTTCAACAAACGTGCATTCATGAAAAATGTTGGCCTTGCCTTTGAAAATGATTCTGAACTGCATTCACAGACAGACAGACAAACAACTAGACAGACAGACAGACAGGCTGGCGTGCACGGCGCACACAAGCACGCCCACACTGCAGGATTTCTAAAACAAAAAACAAAAGACATTTAAAATGGGATTTACGCACGCCATCACAGTCCGCATTAGTAGTTTTGTAATTGCTCAAGACTCCAGTTATTAAAGACTAAAATGCTGATGTGGAATACTAAATAACATGCATCCCCCACTCACAATTATGTGGCTCTTTTCAAATCTGAAATTACAGAAATGAGTAATCCTAAACACATGAAATCATTTTCTACGATTTTACGTTTTATATAAATAAAAACCCAGCAGTCCTCGACTTAACTCTGTTTATTTTGGATTAAATCCTAGGCGAGTTATTCTGGACCAAATGTGCTTTTTAAAAAGCAAATAGCGAGAATGAGAAAATAACGAATCAGGATCTCATGAAGTTATTGTATTACTGTTTGTATTCTTCCGCGTAACTGCTGTTTTATTTTCGACTGAATGGACGCATAATAGCGCAAAAGCACAGGCCCAATACTGCACCTATCCACGAACGAAGGCAACCGTGCTTTTTAACTGAACACAACAGAGTGTGTGATAAATAAATGATGCGGGTTTCGACACTAACTTCACCGCATAAACGTGCAAAATCCACAAAAGCAGACAACTCTCACTGAGCTGTTCATTTTATAAACAACATTTTGACTTTGTGCAGTAGGAGTAATGATTACAACAGTAGTGTTCTGTACTTTTTGATTTAGATTTTTAAATTATGTGCTACGAATTTAGTTTGCAGAGTAATTCCTATTGCCTACGTTGTTGCTTCTGACATAAATTAAACTTTTTTGCATGAGCGAGACAAATTTAAACTCTTACCAAATGTTAACATCTAAATAGTTTTGAGGGGAGAAGAAAATGATCTACGTTTTAAAAAACTTTCTGCAGAAATGCGCATTAATTTCGAAGCGAGAGCCTGATTCTTCAGGCCCACATCTAATCTGAGATTCAAAACAATATCTTAAAAAACAAAAACACCAATAAGACTGATCATTTTGAAGATATAACGCACTGAAAGCACACGCAAAGCAACAGGAAATATACTGAAATGAATACAGGATTGTATGTAACAATAGCTCAGGTAATCCATTAATTATTTATTAGGCTGTAAGATGTTTTATGTTTACAGTAATAAAAAAAACAGAAAAGACGAAGCATTGTGCTTGTTTTAATTCTATATTTAATTCCATTTTACACCACAATAACAGTTTTCATTTTAGAACCATCGTTTGCGCACAAATTCCACCGTCCAGTTTAAATTCTGTAGCCCATTCCATCAAAAGAAACTGTTAAACAGCCAAGTGTTGTTTCATGAGTTAGTTCAGTATCGTTAAAGTAACTAATTGGTCAAATAACATGTGATAAAAACGAATTTTGGTGCAGTTTTGCTGCAGTAGCCGTGATATAAAGAAAACTGCAAATGCAAAATCTGAGGGTGACCATGTTTAGGTGACTAATTGTACAAAGGCATCATTACTTCGGAAGACATCTTATAGTTCTAAGTTTAGCAGATCAAATGCAAAAACAAACACATACTTTTCAAGCTACTTCACAGCATCAGTTAGACTATTTATTCCCCAGTTTACCACTTATAAAAACATGTTCTGACATTTCTACAGGGGGGTTTATTTAACAAATAACACACCTACGCACAGCTTACCTGCTAAATCTGTGGCAACAACAAAGCAAACCGATGAAAACAAAATGAACTGACACCAAATGCACTCTATGACAAATCCTCGATGGCTTCATCTCCACAGCAGTGCGCCAGGACGAAAAAAAGAAGTCAAACGGTGACTTGAGTTAATTTTCTCTCAATGATTTAAAGAGTTTTGTACTGAAATGGAATTAAAATGTTCAAAAGCCACGTAGTAAGTGCCTTTTCAAAAAAAATCGCTGCCGCAGCAGCAGCCGTCCTTTGTTCTTCCTGGTGTGGGCCTGCTGCAGTGACCGGTAGATGGTCACTGGGTGGCGCTCTTGCTCCACCAAAAAGCCTCCAGGTTTCCCAACTTGACCGCGCTGACGTCACGTCAGTCTGGAGCATCAAGGCCACTTCCACGCCGCTATTGGTCTGAAACTCACATGACATGTCTCCGAGCATCCATAATTATGTTACTGATATTTTTGCACCCCCCTCCAAAAGATGTCAGCATCCTACTGTCCTTGTTCTCCTGGAGAAATCCCGTAGTTCAGAGCAGTGGAACACACCATTCCTGAGTTGCCACATGCAAAAATGTCATGTCCGAATAACATAGCGCCCGGTAACTTCCTGATGGATTCCTTAATGGGAGGATCATCTTCCTTCAGGGGTGAGGGTTATTCCAGCAACCCCGGAATGTACATCCACTCAGCTGCAGAGTACGGATATTCAGTGATGAGAAACAATGGCAAGGTTGGACCATCTCCACTCTCCAAAAGAGACGAGCTTTCTCCGGGCGCTCTGCCGCTCAGCGGCTTCCAGGATGCGCCCTACCTGTCAACACAGCTGGCTCCGTGGACCCCAGGCTCCAAAACCAGTAGGGACGAACAACCTGTTGCTCAGTGTTTACAACCCTGCTCGTTTCCAGCGGGCAGCGTCAAAGAGGAGGCGTTTTGTTGCCTCTATCAGGATGACAGCAATAAGGGGAAGCAGACAACAGAGTCAGCCACCTACATCCGGCTTGGGGACAATAGCAGCCGATCTGAGCAAACCGCCGCCTCATCCAGCGGCTGTTTCCAGGTGTACAACGGAGAGAGGCCGCAGCAAGACGACCAGCAATTCGCCTCCGGCTTCTCTCTGACCCACTTGGCGACATCTGTTGAATCAGCAGCAGAATCGACAATAAGTTGCAGCAAAGCGGCGCAGGAGACAACGAGAGAGGTTTCTAAAGCAGATGAGAGTCATAGCAGGAGGGAAGAGAAGGCCAAGAGTGACAGCTGTTCAGATAACTCCGACGGGGAATTAAAAGGTAGACTATACGCCCCTCATCCCCCCCCTCATCAACACACACATGCACACATGTACACATAAATCTGCGCAGAAATACAGTACAAACACTCAGCCACACACACGTCATGTGTTTGACACTTTCAATAAAATTAGCCCACACGTGCATTATTCATAAGTTGTGCCTGAGCACGTTGCGTGTGTGTCACGGTGGCGTAATGCAGGCTTGTGTTTGATAGCAGTCATATGGGCTGTATGGGCATTTGACAGCCTCGCCCAGCGGGGGTTATGGTGCCCATGGCATTTAACACCTTTCCATTAATGTGAGAATGTGAGATGGGCAGTTATCATTGAAATAAACACGCTCTCTGTCACACACACACGCACACACACATTTATACACGCTCACACACACACCCATTCAATGGCTTATCCTGTTCTTCAGCTCCTCCTCACAAGCTACATTAAGCTTCCCTGGCCTGTGAACTGACAGAGGAGCGGTTTAACTCAGCATTAA
>OMNN01000272.1:0-15727 GCA_900302755.1 Chromis chromis | reverse complement strand
TGCCCATGGCATTTAACACCTTTCCATTAATGTGAGAATGTGAGATGGGCAGTTATCATTGAAATAAACACGCTCTCTGTCACACACACACGCACACACACATTTATACACGCTCACACACACACCCCTCTCTCTCTCACACACACACACACGCACACACACACACTCGCTTTCTCTCTCTCTCTTACAAGGGTCATTTCCATCCTGAGACCTAACCATTTTTAACAGCACAGTTTTATGCTTCAAAATTCTGGTGTGGAGCCAACATTAAATTCTGCGCTGCTGCTCCAGTTAGAACCTCTGGTCACAGCGCCCCGGATTATTACAGCCGCCAGGAGACATTTCTCAATATTAAATTTGAGAAACCTCCATAATAAATTTGTACTTTTCTGCGTCGACGCAATTCATGATAATCCACTTCGGTTTTTACAGCGTAATTATTTCAAGCGAAAACCCACTTTCGAGCACATTTGTTTTCATTGACAGTGGCAGGTTGGTACGAATGGATTTGGCCTTTTTTTCCCATCCGTTTGACAAAACCACGAATGCGCACAATTGAATTAAATGTTAAAACTGAATTTGTGTAATCATATTCTAAACATAAGTATTATTGGTCATATTATTATCCCCTGAGAAACTGATTGTAGCTATGCAGTTAATGTTAATGCATATTTTTCTTTAGCTTTTTATTTAAAATTAGTCAGATTTAGTTTTATATGGATTTATCCAGTAGCTTCATTCATTATAACCAATGGGCTTCTTTTATTTTATTTTTTAATTTAATTGGAGGATATATGTGGTCAGTATGTTTTTAGTGTGTGTGTGTGTGTGTGTTAGTGTGTGTGTGTGTGTGTGTGTGTGTGTGTGTGTGTCCTGTTAATCTCATATTACTGAATTAAATGTTTTGGTAATGATTAAATGTGTGCCACACACTGAGTGTTCACATTAGGGTAATTATTGTATACTGTAACCTGTGTGTTGTGTGTGTGTGTGTGTGTGAGAGAGAGAGTGTGTGTGTGTGTTATTCCCTAGAGTCCGGAAGCTAATCAAGAAATTAACTCAATGTGCAGCAGTGTGATTTTCCCCCCACTGCTACTATGGAGATGTCTTCTTTCTTTGTCTTCTTTTTTTTTTTCTAAATCTGTTATTATGCTACAGAGACTTCCCTTTTATTTTGAGATGAACCTCCAAAAAATTCATTTGGCACCGGTGTGCAAAGGTAATAAAATTTTTATGGGAGTCTGAGGTCCAGCATGGACAAAAGAAGTGCTTACACACCCTAGTTTGATTTGATCCAATTATAGTTCTACATCACACAAAAGCAATTTGCGAGCAGTAGGAGTTGGTGCGAAAAGGTGCGATGCTCGGCGTTTGTTCATTTTGTTCAAGAGAAGGAAGAGTCCGCACGCAGGTGAAGATGAACTTATAAACTACTAATTCTTTGATCTATTTGAAAGGTGCTGAATGTGCATTTGTGATATGGGTGTGTACACAGCATCCAGTCTATAGGATGCAGGTTATAATGCTGCAAACGATCTCTGCGCAAAAATGAGTGGGAGGATTTGGCCGCAGTTGCTTATTGTTGTTTTTTATCTCGCTCCGGTAGGTGATTTATCCACGGAAAAGACAACGGGAAGCTGGTTAAAAGCCAAAAGTGGACGGAAAAAGCGGTGTCCCTACACAAAGCACCAGACGCTGGAGCTGGAGAAGGAGTTCTTGTTCAACATGTATCTGTCTCGGGAGCGCCGCCTGGAGATCAGCCGGAGTATTAACCTGACCGACAGACAGGTCAAGATCTGGTTCCAAAACAGACGCATGAAGCTCAAGAAGCTCAACAGGGAGAACCGAGAAAGGGAGCATGGTGCAGTTTACAACTACTCCTGAAGAGATTTTTTAAAATCTCCGCACATATGCACACTCACACATACATTTACACACATCCAAACACACACTAACACATGCATATGCATAGACAGGTACAGACATGCATGTGTCATTTTTGTAATGCATCCAATAATTTACACATTTTTTTCTTCATATGCACACAGACACACAGACACACACATATAGCCACACACAACGTGCCTTCCTTATAAAAACGCTGCAACTTGCAGACCAGACTTGACTTCTGGGTGAACACTTGCAGCAGCATTGGAACAGTGAGGTGCTATTACCCTGTAATTATAATTATAATATGACATGAACCAAAGGAAAGGAGGAGGCAATTCTCAAGTAGTCTATAAATAACAAGTGGCATGTGAGCAGTTTCACTTTGCTGAGCTATAATGAATGTTTTGCCACTTGCTTCTTCCCTGGTGTCTGTTGCTGTGGCATTTTTTTTTTCGTGCAGTGTAATGTGCATGCACAAGATGATATTAAGCTATGTCATGGCAAACGATTCCAAAACAATAAAAAGGAGGGAGGAAATGGAAAGGTATTACCAACTTTGTCCTTCCCCTGACATAGTGGTGAAAATGAGAGGGAGGGAGAGAGACTGCGGATGAGAGAAGGAGATCATGGCAGTTTTAATAGAAGTGAGAGACCATAACGTTGATTTAAATATTATCCAGGTGACCACAGTAAGTCAAGGTCATAAAATTCTAATGTCAGGTTCGCCCTGGAAAGCGTTGGGGGTGGATTTTATGATCTGCAAATATAATGTGCTGCAGCAGTAAAGATGCGTTTAAAGGTGTGTGTGGAGGAGGGCTAATCCACACAGCAGAGACTGCAATGTGCAGGATCCAGGCGAGGCGCGCTGGGCTGGAAGGAGCAGCCTGCCTCCACCCGGGATAATGGAGCTTCATGGGAGCAGGAGATAAGAAAGATGGTGGATAAAGGAGGGACGCGGCTGCTGCAGGAACAATAACAACAAGGCAAACACGTGGATAACAAAGCGCACCTGGGAGGCGTCTGCAGGATGCAAGAGAAAGGTAGGACTGCAATATTTTTTTTTTGAATTTCCTATTCCGGAAAGCATGCCACAGATGTCAGGACAGCGTGTTTGACAGCTCATGTGGCACGCATGGTGCACGCCTGCTCCTGTCGATAGTTTATATGAAGTTGTTGTGCATTAATCAGCGTGCTGCTGCAGTTGATTACTACCATTTCTCACTTGAATTAAAAGGTTGGTTGCTGGTTATTTTTTGGCATTCTGCACATTTACTGTGAACTGTGATTTTTTTTAAGGCAAGTTTGCTGAACAGCTGAATAAATTCTCGTGTTGTGCTGCGGTTAAAATTGCTGCTAAAATTAGACTGACATGGTATTTATGAGTAAACACGTCAAGGCATGCGGGTCTATCTAAGATGTACAGGCAGTGTTTTAAAATAAGTAGCTTGCTTGCAGCCTAGCAGTGTGTTTCTTGTGCTGGTACTCGCCTTTTCCTCTTTGTGCTGGGTAGTGTTAATCCTCACTTGGCTTTTGCATGCATTTTCCTTTTCCATGGATTTTAACCCCCTTTTGCGCGAAGCTGAAGCGTGGTTTAGGTAGTTTCATGTTGTTGGGGTTGGCTTCCTGGCTCGGCAACAAGAAACTGCCTTGATTACGTCAGTTCGTCTTCATCAAGGGCACAATTTCCGCTGAATTACCCCCTATAGTCACCCAGGTCCCCGCAAATGGCATTGTAAATGAACTGAGCTGCAATACCTTGGACAGAGACGTTTTCTTTCTTTGCTGTTATTTTGTGGTGGGCTGTAAAACCTTCTGAGGCTCTCAGGAGGAGAATAGGTTGTAAACAACATGGGGTAAAGTTTTAGACTGCGTTGTGTTGCATCTGTCATCGCTGGCCTACCGGCTTGGGTTTCAGTTCGTGGTTTCAGCTGTGTTATCATGGGATTGATAGATGGAGAGATGACTGGATGCATGCATGGCTTTGACAGAGAGATGTCACTTATTTGTCTCATTAATTCATCTGACAAATGAATCTGGGTCTATAACAGGAAATGGATGCGTATTGACATCCCCATGATGTGATCTGAGCAGTCTTCTGTCTAATGACTGCTAATGCACCACTGCTGCAAAGCTTTTATTGCGAAATGCCGTGCAATCTCCAAATTGCTGCAAGTTTTTTTTACAATGAGATTACGTCTGATAATAAAACACACACCACTGGCTACATGATCTGGAGTAATGCTGACTTTGAAGATGAGTGTTTCCAGAAACCTCAACAAAAAAATAAACTTGCACTGACAGTGACAGAACTCATTCCGTTTTGCGAAGTGAGGCCTGTTTTATTTTTTTAAATCAAATTTTAAATCATTCAAACAGGATTTATTTGTGCTTTAAAGAACGTGTCTCGTTTATGTCACACTTTAGCGTCTCTTTATGTGGGTTTATTGCAAAGTTTGAAGTGATTTTTTTTTTTTTTGCCTCGGCAAATTATTGAGAACTAGACAGATTCATTTTATCATTCAGAATAAAGTTTGCAGATTAAAATGCTTCTGTCTTCTTTAGATTTCCAATGAAATACTTTAAGCATCATATATTTGTCTTATAGCACTTATAATTAACAATTTCTTTTAACTAGCATTAATTTCTGGCACATATGAACAAATGAATTAGTATTAGAAGCTATTCTTGCACGCTAGTAAACTATTGACCATCACAGGTATAGGCCATATCCTTTTCCTCAAGCACCAAATAATGTCTTTACTATTACTTTAACATATTTAGATTAACCAAGATTGATCAGGGCAAATAGAAATCTTTAGCAAAAAGGATTTTCTTGTGTAAGAAAAACAATAAATTTGTCCTTGTGCCACAGTCAGCGTCTTTTCTGCAGGGGAGTCCAGTGTTTGTACTGGTCACTATCTCCCCTTGTTTTCTCAGCCCCCTCCTTTTGGCAGCAGCACCACTGGAAGAGACAGTCTGGAATCCAAAGTCACTTTCATTCAGCTCAGTGAATGAGTGTCTCCCTTGGAATGCATCACTGACAAAGACTTTACAGCGCTCGAAACAGCCCCGAGAGCCGCACAGATTCACCCTAAAACCATATACACATAAAGTCATTTATTTCACTTTGTAGTGGCACACAGGAACTGAAGCCTATAGACAGCCACTTCCTTGGGACAGCCCGAGAAGTGTTACTGCCACTGGCATGATCAGACATGAACAAAATATGCTAACGGCTTTTCTTTTCCCCCTACGGTTTTTTCGGCGTAAATTAGTTTTTTCTTGCGAGATATAGGAGAAATTAGCACCTCGGAGTTGATTTTTTTATAGCTTAAAGATTAAATGAAGGAGACGAGGAACGTTAACTTTATTTCTATGGGAAATGTGAAGATTTCTTGTTATCATTTTGTACAGCGTTTGCAAAATGAAACTCAAAATGTGGCTCCTTTTGGATTTTTTGAATGACAATTGATCATTTGGAGTGACTCCTGTCCGCATTACGTGACATTTTCAATCAAAGGTTAAATATTTAGATTGAAATATTATATATATTAAAACAATTCTTATTTTAAATGTAAGGGATCGATTATTATATCACAGAAATTACTTCACTCTTTTGTCCACGAAATAACTTTTCTATAGGACGTAAACGCAGCATATCATTGCGGCATGGCCTGCTCACCATGAGAATATCGATATTGATCAGCAATAATTCACAGAATTTCAGCTGAAAACTGCGATTTGAGGAAGTGATTATATCAAAATGGCATTTGATACGAGCTGGAAGGAGGATTTATTGGAATATGAATTAAGAGGCTGGATTGATTGGATTTTTGGATTGTAGATAATATGCAGCGGTTGTTGGATGGAGAACTATTTGATACAGATTGAGCAACACGGATCATTTTTTTGACTTTGAGCTGTTCATACTGTTTCTCTGCGGTGCCTCCTGGTCAGCACATGGGGCTTTTAAAAAAACTTGTGATATCCACTTTGAAATTTCCACATATAGAGTTTAAGCACGGAGAATATTGTCCAAATGTCGCATGTTGTAAACCGCTGAACTGTGCATGTATGTGTGTGTGTGAGAGAGAGAACTTTGGAATTTCACTTGCAAATTTACTGTTATTATTTGTTGTAAGTGTTTCTCTAAGGTTATAATTATTATATTCAGTGTCAATCGGAATAGACAACGCGCCATCCCACTGCCATTACGCATTACGCAGAAGCCTGCAATTTGTGACCGCACAGTTCTAAGTAAAGAAAGTCATGTTAGAACGCATTGTACATGTCGTTAGTTTATTATTTACCCTCCCAGCAATGGCACAGACTGGTTGTGCTGGTGGGAGTAAACACAGACAACTCACTCGTCAATAAAGACTAATCATTTTTTACCTTGCATAATATAATTTGAGCTTGATCCGTCTGCCGAGCTCTGTCATTGTCATTATAACACATACAGTCTAGTCTACCATTCATACATTTATACTCTGCATTTTGCCATTCTGAAGTATTTTAGTCACCTGCGGATGGATTCATACTCTTAACTAAAGCTCCTTTGTTCAATAATATGGGTATTTACATTTTTACGCGGAAGAGAAGCACCTTTCCCAATGTGAAAACACATTATGTTTGCATGGAAATTCAATTCAATATGAAGCGTCAGTGCACTTGGGTGGTAATGCCAGGCTACAGTCGAAAAGTGACTCACTGTTAGGTTTTTTGCTCCTTCGTGTCCAGTTGCAGTCTGACTGCTGCTGGCTGCACACAAGTGGTCTATATCTAAAACAAAACCCACATTGTCCACATCAGTAACCAGTTACCATGCAGCTATTTAGCCTAGCGTCTGCGTCATACTGAACAAGATAGCAATCTATGGCACTGCTGTTATCACCACTGATTTATGAATATTTTTTCCTTTTGAGTCTCAACGCCGAATCCAACATAACCCTGAACTGCAGTCAAATCTAAGCACAACACAGACTCAGTGTGTTCACAGAGGTTTTGGGTTGTCATATGTTGCTTAGACCTCGGAGACAAATGTGTGATTTTTGGACCACATAACTAAAATTGACTTTTCCACACATGAGCGCAGAGTCATCTAAAAGCAAGTCAGGCCAGCAGTTGGGTGTAATTTGTCTCCGTCTAAACTCCTAAATGTGTTTTACTAATTTCCAGCCTTATTTTAGTATATTGGGGATATTCGAGCACATATGGTGGAACACGAACACTTATTTGGCTCTGTTTGCCATTTCAGACTGTGTTTTTAGGTAAAACAGTAAAGAAGAGCTGTATTTTAGCTCTTCTTTAATATATTAAACTATTTTACAATGCAACAAAGTGGGATCTCAAATAGTCTATTTGGAACTGTGTTAAAGAAGAGCAGCTATAAAGGACAGAGACTGCAAAAATAAGGAACGACAACAACAAAGGATTATTTAGCATGTGATCTTTTTTATTATAGCACATTAAGGCGGATAAACAAGTGACAGATATTGTAAAAACAATTTATTTACTTCTCATTAATGGCACACACACCGTCTGTCTCACACAGACACACACATGCCCGCGCGCGCGCGCACACACACACACACACACACACACACACACACGTACACGTGGACACAGGCGCACACGCGTACACCCAAAACAGTATAAATGATCTGACTGGATTATTGTTGACATCGATACAGGATATATAATGTGGTTATATGACCATATGTTATGGTAATAAATGGCCAGTGAGCACCGTTTCTTTGAGCTTTATTTGCAGCAGTGGAATAAACAGACAGTAAAAGCCTCAACCTGCAGAAAACAACAACTTTAAAGAGAGCTGATTTAGAATATAGTAAATCTAGTAAATTGATTTATTTCTGTAAACATGTGGGAAAATATTTAACTCGGCTCAGATTCGCGCATTCATCAACACACACCAGGACACCGTTTGGCGTTATCCGGGTTAAGGTCTGACGTCTGGCCTTTTAAATTTCATGGTTGAATCTGAACTCAGCAGCCAGGACAAGCATGGCACCTCCTAATGCATACTGATTACATTTTGTTTTACTCCACCAAGCCCAAATACAGAGAATTACATCAGCTAATGCCCACGTCTGAGAATTTATTTTGACCAAAGTTGAATTTATTCTAGGATAAATAGTGACACCATTTAATCCTTGTAATTGGCGATGGCACAGGCTCGTTACTTATTTCCCTGCAGATGCACTACACTCATTTGTACTCATCAGTTGCAAATTGAGATTTATTTTTAGTAAGACTGCATTTGTTCTCTTTGCTTAATCTGTCGTTTCTTATTTTGCAATTTATGGAACTCGTCCATTTAGAGCTAATTTCTAGCACAATAAAATGTGGTTTGTTCGGCTACTGCTACAATTTCACTTTTGCGCGTAACAACTGTCAGCTCCACACATCCATATTTAGATTTCTAGTCTTAAAAGTCGCAATAATTCAACTTTTTTTTTAAACCACCCAACTTCTTTTGCAAACATTCAGCCCGAAATTAAAGTATTGAATTATAACATCTCAAACCTCAAACCAGGAATTACGCACAGAATCGTAAATACGCACACAAAATAGTCTGAAATGCACCAAAAATAAAACACTGGAGTTGAAACATACATGCATATACATAACGTCTGCAGCTTTTAGGATTTAATAATTCATCCGCTTTGTTGTCCACCTCACCCAGTGTGCACGAATGCATTGCTCTTTCAGTGTGGATGCCTAATTGCGTTCCGTGTGACGCTGGTGGCTTCTTTGGTTACTCCTTTTTTCACCGTATAGAGCGTTGTGTTATTTGCTGCATCTCTGCTGAAGAGTTCAGGGTTGTTTCACAGCCCACTAACTGGCGAGCCACTCAAGTATATTGCGGGGCAAAACAGCAAACTCATGTCACTGGATACAACAGTAACATTATCCCTGTTATTAAAGCTTTCATCGAGTTAGCCCTTTAACGAACCTTTTTACTTGTGCATGCTTCCCTCTTTGCTGTCTTCGGCCTTGTTTCATATGAATTGTTTCACATGTAGCCCAATGGTGAAGGGTTTTTTTTTTCATGTCGAGCTAGGAACTCGGATGCAGTCTTATTAACGACACGTTTATGAACAATCAAATGGTCCTCGTTAAAATTTATTGATGGGCATAAAAACATGAACGGTCACCAGCCGAATATAGCCCGCTGTAGTGGGCTGCTTGTCAAGAATCTGAATCCCCTCCTCTCCTATCTCCACAGATCCCATTTAGGAAATGTTTGGTTTGCCCTCGTTAAAACAGTGCAAACTTTATTATTGCTGTGTCCTGCATCCCCTTATTGTGATTTTCCCTCTCTATCAACTGTGCAGTCTGTATGTATCCACCGTGAAGGCTTCTGTTTCTCTGTTAGGAAATAAACAGCATTCCTGAGGAAGTTATAAACCCTCCTCTTTATCAAATGTGCTGCATGTTTGATAAAGATAAGACGAGTCAACGATTCAATAAACACTTGAATGCTGTAATACTATCCATCGCAATAGCATGGGGGCTACGGTAGATTTTGCCAGACAGAGATTGATTACACCATCAAATAGTGCCTTGCTTTCAGACGTAATGTGCGCAGGTCTGTAGTGCGACTAGAGGAAAGAGCCACTACTCGCGCTAGAGATGCAAAAAGTCTTCATAGACAAGCGTTTCTTGTTAAAATTACCTCTAAACGTCCGAGAAAAAGAGTAAAAGAGCACATTCGTTAATCCGATTTATGTGCATTGGTATCCCAGGATAAGTGGCGCATTGATCCACTGTACAATTTTTGTGGGGGTAAATATAATCACGTGTCGTCGAGGCAGCCAATAGCAGCCAGGCAAGCGTTGAGAAATAATTACCTGCCTTGATTGTTCTATGGCTAGATAAAAAAGTACACATACACTCCATATAATAATCGGATGCATGTAAAAGAGTCGGGGAGGCTTCGTCATGTCGACCACGGGTCCCATAAGTAATTATTATGTGGACTCCTTGATTAACCATGAAAACGAGGATGTCCTTGCTGCAACTCGGTTTTCGACGCCCGGTTCGCACCCAGCCGGCCCTCGTCCGACGTCCCTAGTACCGGAGTGTGCTGACTATCCTTCCTGCAGCTTCGCACCCAAGGCACCCGTCTTCTCCACCTCCTGGGCCCCTGTACACTCTCAATCATCAGTGGTTTACCATCCATACAGTCACCAACCTCACTTAGGCACAGACTCGAGGTATATGCGGTCATGGCTGGAGCCGATATCAGGCGCCGTGCCTTTCCATGGCTATCCGGGGAACAGCAGGCACTATGGGCTGAAGCCCGATGCCTTTCAGGAGCACAGAGCCGGCGAGTGCCTCGGCTCCAGCGGACGGACCTACACGGATTATCTGTACTGCTCATCCACTGACGCGCGGGACAAGACGCAGCAGAATATCCACTCTCCCGAGCCGGAGCTCCTGGCTTCAGGGAAACATAAAGACGACAAGCCGGAGCTAGATCCGAGTAAGTTCAAGCTCCTCTACGCTCTTTTTACGGGTGGGAATTTAAGTCTGTGTAAAACTGCTTTTGTTTAGAGGCAATTTAACGCCGTGCGTAAAGTGGGATTATAAGCGATTTCATCCATGCCTTTTTCAGCTCCGCTCTGAGTCGCCTCTGCTAGGTGGAACGCTTTAGGAACTATAAAAGACAAATGCTACTAGGCTAATATTGGGGCTATAAAACCAGACGGGGGTTGTAAACATGGACTCAAACCGACAGAAAGACGTTGAA
Source organism: Chromis chromis (assembly GCA_900302755.1). Lineage (NCBI taxonomy): Eukaryota > Metazoa > Chordata > Actinopteri > Pomacentridae > Chromis > Chromis chromis. The sequence continues at coordinate 5,061 of OMNN01000272.1, read as the reverse complement.
TTTGGAAGGATGTTGCATCATGGTAAAACACGCAAGGTGTTCCCTGTAAAGTGAGCAACATAAAAACAACATACGAGTGAATATTCATCAGTAAAATGCCACATGGTGCATTTTCTGTGACTGTATTCTGACCCCGTGCTGTTAAACACGGCATATTAAACCATGTAAGGCAACTTTAAGGTCTAATATTTTTATGTAGGCCCATCCTGTGGAGGGGAAAAGCCACATTTTGGCTCAGTTTGACCCCAAGTAGTAAAATGCACAATTCGGCCACATTATAGCTGAGAAGATTATATGCATATAGCCTGCATATGTCAATTTGCTTCCCTCTCTGGGTCCAAAACAAATTCACATGACTCTTCCAGCCAACTTGAGGAATGTAGGGACATACTCGACGACTTTTACCACGGACCTGTAAAGGCTTGAACCACGGGCCATTTTATGGGCCAATAAAGTGAATAAGCGCATTGAGTATTTTACGACGGTGTTACTCACAAGTTAAGGGGACAAGGAAACAAATCAGTCGAGGCTTGGATAAGTGTAAGGCTCGAGAATCTTTATTTAAAATGTTTTCTGTCAGTTAGGCTTTAATGTTGAACACCAAACTTGAGTATGGTTGTTTTTTAGTTGTGGCATCTTCTTAGGAGACTTGCAGTAAATCCAGAGGCATATTTATTTGAAGGCTTAAACCTTAATGTGGGAGTCATTCGTCATTGTTTCGGTTTTGAAAATGCCACAGTGTTTCCTCCTGTTGTTCTCCAGGTTTTATTACTATAATGTTTTATTTTTTTTAATTTGCAGATAACCCGGTGGCAAATTGGATACATGCCCGCTCCACAAGGAAGAAGCGATGTCCTTACACAAAGTACCAGACTCTCGAACTGGAAAAGGAGTTTTTGTTCAATATGTACCTTACAAGAGACCGCCGGTACGAGGTCGCCCGGGTGCTGAATCTGACCGAGAGGCAGGTCAAAATCTGGTTTCAGAATCGGCGGATGAAGATGAAGAAAATGAACAAAGAAAAGACCGACAGCAAAGAACAATAATGTGGACTGCAGAGATACAAACCATAATAACCACTAGTCACATGGACAGCACAGATGTACCAAAACTCACGAAGAGCCCCTTTTCTCCTCGTCATATTTATCACTTTTTTTTGTTGGAGTTTTTTTTTTTTTGTATTAACCTTTAACTTCGAGACTGATTATTATTTTCTAGTGCACATTCATGTGTCCAGCGTTTAAAGAAAAAACTTCTAAGGAGATAGTTACATTCTGCTTTCACTTCTAAACACTTTTCTGTTTTTGTAAGAGAAATTAAACAAACGCAGTTTGGATACGTGAAACTGTCCGAAGAAAGAGAATACTTGAATTCTTTTGAATTTCACAAAACCCATAATTTATGATGTGAATGTTTTCTTCCATGTTTTATTTCCTTTGTACGTTGTTGTGCAGGTGTAGTATTTTGTACAGAAACAGAAGTATCTGCGATAGGACTCGTCTGTCTTGTATTTTTTGTGATAGTTGTTGCTGTATTGGTGCGCCTTCTTTTTTTGTTTTTGTTTTTTTGATTGTAGCCTACGAGTTTAATTAGAGAGTGTAGATATAGACCTCTGCAAATATAACCATAATCACAAAGAGCTTTGTATTCTGTGTTCATTGTGACTTCGTGGATAACGTGTTTGCGATTAAGCGCACTAACTGGCAACATGGCTGCACAGAGAGGCCCCCAAAAAACAGAATATTATCCATAATCAGGGAAAGTTTTTCTCTGGCTTTAAAGAAACCACAGGAAAATTGAGTCACCAAATCACTGTTGGCTAAGCTACATGTTGCAAACAGATGGATGTTTTTTATTTTTTTAATATTTAACCTCCTGCAGTTTTAACCATGTTGTGACCGCTGAGCATTCCTCCAAGTACAGCTAAAGGCCTAAATGCGCTCTGCCACTGCAAATAATGGCGGAAAATGGAGGTTGGCAAAGTATTTAAGGCTTCAGAAGGATAGCTTTGGTTTAATTTAGCTTTGGATTGCTTTAAACATGCGTCTTAATTACCCTTAATTGAGTCCTAACTGCCCACTTTTACATTTCTGCATTTTAGAAGAACTACAGACATGAAACAAACACACAAACAGACGTGTGCTGGATATTTAGGTCAAAACACATGTCTTCAAAAGCTAAAATTCTCTCTGTTTTGTGTTACAATTATGTGGAGCTATAACAACATAATGTATTTAAAACGTTCACATAATATTCTAAAAAAAAGAGCAAAAATAAACGCACGATAATCCATGCCCTGGGTGCGTTTAAAGTGCCCAAAAACATTTACGCACTGTTTCCAAGCATCTATCTGTTTTTAATTATTAATCACTCCTTCCAAGATTTTTTTTTAAACTTATTAATAATCTTGAAAAATTTTCTAATTGCATACTTTTCGCCAGGCGGTCAGGAAAATCTGGGGACAAATTTTGAACAGCTGAGTTTTTCAAGCGAGAAGACAATCTCCCATGTCTCGCATTTGTTTCCTGGGATAGGCCCTAAATTGCCTTTTTGTGGTGGCAAACAATACGGACAGGATGCAGTAATTTCAAAGCCCCAATCCAGTGCATTTCCGCTCAGCTCGGACAAAAAATGCCAGTTTTACAGCCCCTGTTGGAGCTCGGCTGTTTGTCTCAAATGCAGACGAACAAAGCAAACTCGACTAACTGGCTAGACGTCTGGGCTAAATTACTTTATGGTTTTAATGGACGGTGGTGGTGGACTCGTTCAAAGGAGAGTCATGCGCACTGGTCGGGGGGTTACTTTTGCCTGATGGGCCTGCCGCAGCCCCCCTGCACTTCATCACATGAGTGGTCTATTAGCCTACAATTAGACGGGGGAAAAAAGTCAATAGTTATTATGCATAAATGTGAGTGCTGCAGAGCGCTCTTATCGCTTCTATAAAAGTAGCCATGACAGAGAACGATGCTGCACAGCAACTATGTCAAACACGCAGTAAAACAAAGTGGACTGAACGCACGTGGTTATAGATTATGGTGATAAATAGCTACTTTAACTCTGCTTTATTTAAATATAAAGGACAGGATACATACATAGCAGGTTTTGGACAAATGGGGGAGACCCTGCTCTGTCCTCATCGCAGTATTTTTCTGATTGGTGGATTCATTCATGCTTAGGGACTCGTCTCAACGCTAGATGACGCTGTTGGTCCACGTTTTGAGCAGAGTCTCTGCGTTCAGGGGCTTTTTTTTAACAGCTCTGTGGCTTGGCTGAAGAATGAAGAGTAACCTATCGATGACAAAATGACAGATATGGTCAGCCACCGCATTTTGTGTAATAGGCCACAGAGCAGCTCTCTGGAATGCAGCGAGCTGCTTGTTGTGTTGTGCGCAGAGTGCGCGCATCAACAGGATATATGATGTAGTGATTTTTATTTTCCAGAATCCTAATTATGTCGTTGCCTGCTTTTATCACGTTTTTTGGTTTAAAAAACGTGTTAATTGTCTGTGAATTTATTACTTAATTAGATTTTTTTTGTAGGGGATGCTATTTTTAATTGCTACACATTGTCTACCCGTTTAAAAAAGAATAATTTCTCCCAGACAGGTTTTAGTTTTAACAAAAAAAGACAAAGATATTTGCATTTACACCGGATACATGATGTATTATCCCATTTACATGCAGATGGGACGATACATAATTCTGAGTAATCTGTGTCTGTAATTTTTTTTTTTTTTTTTTTTTTTTTAAGATGCCTTCATTTTTTATGGTTTAAAATCACAAAAACATTTAAATACTGTAGTGGGGGGAAAAACAAAGCAACAAAATCCATAATTAATAAAGAGCCAGAAACCATATTTTGTAGTAAAGACTTTATTTGTTAACAGTTTGTAAACAATTGCATCAGTAATATAAGATACAACAACACAATAAATAGCAACATGGACAGCAAAATAAACAAAAATAGAAAATGTAATAATAACAACAATAACAACAATAATGATAATAATAATAATAATAGTTGGAATAATAATAATAATGATAATCATAATAATAATTGGGCGGATTAATAAAAGAGCCACCAGTTTATTTGTTTCCTTTGTGCTGGGTCGGTTTTGCTGCGTCTCCACCAGTAGTTCAAAGTCTCCAAGAAGTGATTGGCAATATGCATATTTATAGAGTGTGAAAGCTCTATAAATTCGCCCAGTGCGCCTTTCATATTTTACGATGATGTGTATAAAACGTCAGTAACCCCACAAAAACCACACTGGCATATTTGGAGAGAGAGAGAGGGAGACCATACAAAGTATTGAGCTGGGAATTGTGCGCGCGTTGATTGCAGCTAAACATCCAATGTTAAATTTTATGAACTCCTCCACGTGGGGAGATTTACTGCTTATCCTCGTCGGTTTTACGGGGTCAGTAAGTGGCACCTAGTATTCATAGGTCGTGTTTATATTTGCGTGTGTCGGTGTTTTATAGCGCCTGGCGCAAGTGTGTCGCGTTGGCCTTCTTCTTCTTCTTTTTACTCGATTACACCGAGGAGGATGTTTTTGCCTTTAAACTCGTTATTTTTTGGGGAGGTCATGTCATAGCCTCCGTTTGTTTTGTGTTTTTTCCCCTTCTTGTTTTACAACACTTTGGACTTCAGGAACTCCCCAAATGCAATGCTGACCTACTAGAGCCCATGAAAGGTCAACTGTTCTCCAGAAACGCCTATAACCTTTAGGGTCTGACAGGGCAACTCATAACTAACAGCTTTATAAAGACAGGAAATCTTCCCTGCTTTTTAAACACCTCATAACCTCCACGAGAAGCTCAACTATAAATTCACAGTGAAAACGCATCATGGTTCATAGTCTTTATATATATATATGTATTATTTCACAACCATTGATCAGCTTGCAACAAAGGGTTTTTTTGGGGGGGCGATAAACATAACATTGATCATATTTACAGCCTCTTTAGATTGTTGGTTATGATTAGTGAAGCTTCCTCTCAAGGTGGATTATATATACGTATAGGGCCCACGTCTGACCGGTCATGGAAAGATGAAGGGGT